>PVIW01007761.1:35997-68750 GCA_004026585.1 Noctilio leporinus | reverse complement strand
AAAAAAAAAAAAAAAAAAAAAAAAAAAAAAAAAAAAAAAAAAAAAAAAAAAAAAAAAAAGAATAGCCTTGATCCTGACACCAGATTGCTTTGTGATAAAAATCTAGGTTTGGCAACCGGACTTATAGATGGAGAGCAGATGACAGCTTTTGTGGGGCGGGGGACTTCTGTTAGGGGGTGGAGGAATTGAGCAAAAAGGATAAAGGACTGATGGACATGGACAACAGTGTGGTGATTGCTGAAGGGAGAGGGGCATAAGGGATTAAATGGTAATGGGAAAAATACAATAAAGATGAAAAAGACTTAGGCTTGTGAAATATTTTAGCTTGTGGTGAGACTGAAAGAGAGTATGAAGAGAGAAGTTATGAAAAGCATTTCTGATTTATGGCAAGTGTTGACTAGACAGTTTCTGCTTGCAGCTAGGAGTGGGGATGGGCAGGTGGTGAGGAAACCATCTACGTAGGTGCAGTTCTAGTTGTTGGGGGAAGCAGCTTTGGTTACTACGGACCACTCCATCCTGACAAGGGGTTCACCTGGTTGAGGTAAAATCTTAAGTGTGCAGGCTCTCTTGTGCAGGATGGCCTTGTGGGTGAGGCAGTTAGAAGGCCTTGAGCACACTGGGGTTCCCCCAATCAGGAGAGCACTCTGGCTGCCTGTGTTTTCTCTTGCTTATCTTGGATGCTGTGTGGCCTAGTCAGGGTAAGATGTAGAATCAGATCTGGATCAGAATCCCAGCTTTTTTCCTACTGGCTGTGAAACTTGACACAAAGTGCCTTATTCACCCTGAAGGTAAAATGGGGAAAACTATTGTTGCAGGTTCATTATGAGCAGTAACCTAGTATCACCAGGACTGCAGGGCCCATATTAAAAACTCAGTAATTGTTAGTTTTCTTTTATATCTTCTCTTTCAAAAGACTGAGAAAACTGGTGTATTTTGTACCAGAAATGTCAGAGAACCGGATGTTTCAGGCACTGGAGAAGAATGATGATCAAGGAATTAAGACTGTTAACATGCAGAGCAGGACTTAACATTCAGTAAAAAATAAAAGTGGTTAAAAACAATAATCTGTGTAATTGGGAAGCTGGTGTTGCTGGGCATAGGTGTTGAGATTTAGTACCTGATCAGGCTTTCCTTTCAAGCCAAGGCTGGTTGAGCACAATATCTGTGTCAGGCATGGTGGTAACGCTTTCTGTGAACCATTTCATTAAATCCTCGCAACCATTGATGTAAGTACTACTAACCACATTTTAAAAATGAGAGAATGGAAGTTGACAGGCCTACGATCAGATACCATCCCTTGGAAACCTGCCCTGATGTCAGTTCCCTGTGCCCTATCCCCCAGCCAAGGCCAGATGCCCCTCATCTGTGCATCCCTCTCCCCAGTCTAGACCAGGGGCTTCTCATCTGTTTCTGTGGCCCCTTGTATTTATTTGTCACTGACATACACTAAGTCCAATTCCTTGTCTGTCTCCGATACTAACTTCTGACAAAACTTTTTGAGAGTAAGGTCTATCTTGTCTTTGAGTGTCCTGTGTCAAGTCCAGTACCTGACTCAAAAGATTAATTAGGAAGAGTTTATGGAATGCACTTAAGAAACATGTTAGGATTTAAGAGCCCAATTGAGTGTACAGAGTTAAAGGGGCAGTTTGTTACTTGAATTCTTGAGGAGAAAGTTTATGTTTAATGAGTTTTTAAGCCAAATTGCTCTTGTCTAAGCAGACAGTTTCTTATATTTTCTAAAGAGTGTTCAGTCCACGTTCATTTTAATAGCGGAACATTGTCTTGCCTCACATCAAACATTTACTTGATAAAGGTTACCAGTTACGCAGGTAGTACCTCGGAAAGCTCCTAAACCTTAAACCTGAGCAGGCGTTTATTTATCTAGAGGGATAAAAGGAGCAGTGGTAACTGGCATCTTCGACAGCTATGTTTAAATCTTACTTGGTGTTTGACTGATCCCAGTGGACTGGAATGTGGTTAATATGAAGCAATTTAACTGATAATGCAGACACACAGCAGGAAACTGTGTGGCAGTTTAATATTGCTTGTGGTGACATCCTAGAAATTGTTTCCAGGCACCAAGGGCAGGAAGTGGATTGTAAGTAATCGAAGGAAGTATTCTAAGTGAGTTTGAAGAAACCTGACATTTATGGACGCAGAGAAAAGCATACTTAAAGATTTGAAGGCATAGAGGGACAGGACAGGGCATCTGACTTGGCCTTGTGGTGTGTTTATTATGCATTAGCCTGTATACCTGCCTTCTGTCCTTGTCAGACTGTGACCTTTTTGACGTTGGTGACCAAGAAAAGAAACTATTCATTCACTCACTATAGAAATAAGAAGAGTGTCAAGCGCATTTAAACACTCAATAAATGTTATGTTAGTCATTGTTGTTATTATAATTGGAAGTACTATATTATGTGCCTGGTACTGCACTAGGATGTAGAAGTGATATTTTTCTTCACTTTAAGACTTCCCAAAGTAGTTGTAAGACAAACATAAAACAAAACCAGCTTCCTGCTGCCCTCCCTCCCTCAGTATAATACAATAAGATTATTGTTATGGTGGAGAGGCAACCAGTGATGCGTAGGTGAATAAGTGGAGGAGATACTCTTCTCTGGCGGGCTCAAGGCAGGAAGGCTTTATCAAGAAATGATGTTTTAGTTGAGACAGGAAAGATGAGGAAGGCTATGAAAGGGGTAAGTGTGGTGATGAGGTGATGAGGTGGCAGTGGCGGCAGCAGTGGCAGCAGCAGTGGCAGTCTTCTCAGTACAGGGAACAGTATGTAAAGACATGGCATATTAGGGAAATAAAAACACTAATTACCATTTTATGGGGCACTTAAATGCTAGGAATCATGTTAGATATTGGGAATTAGAATGGTAAATTATAATACATGTTCATTCCTATTCTTGTTGAAGCTTACAGTCTTTTGGACCTGATATAAATAAACCTAAATCAATTCATGTAAAACTAGGTGGATGTGGTATAAAGGAAACAAAATTCTAACAAAGAATGAGGGAAGCAGCTGCCTGATTTAATTAATTCCCCACCCAAGCATACATTTATTGATTTTTAGAGAGAGAGAAAGAGGGAGAAACATTGATTGGTTGCTTCTCATATATGCCCCAACTGGGGATTGAACCTGCAACCTTTTGGTGTGTGGGACAACACTCCAACCAAATGAGCCACCTGGCTAGGGCATCAGCTGTTCTACTTTAGATACTGAGAGGAAAGGCTAACTGTGGAGATAATGTTTAAGCTGAGACTTAAAAGATGAGAAATCATTAGTCATATAAAGAGACTAGACAAGACTTTTCATTCCAGGTAGAGAGTAGAGGATACATAAAGGCCCCAGGGTAAGAAAACCCTTGCTGTATTTCAGGAACTGTTAGAAGGCCAGTGGGTTGAGGAAGTGACTAGTGGTAGACAGGCCTGAGGTTAAGGTCAGAAGGAGACTGGGGCCTGAGTAGGGGCTTAGAGGCCATGGTAATCTGAAAACAACTTTTAAGTTTTAAATCATATACTATGAAATTTATTCTTTCATAGTGTATCCGTAAATGGTTTACAGTATGCTCACAAAGGTGTGATTGATGACTACTGTCCGATTCCAGAACATTTTCATTATCCCCGGAGGAAACCTCGTACTCATAGCAGTCACACCCCATTCCCCTTCAATCCCTCTCAGCCCAGGCAGTCACTAATTGTAGTTGCTGTAGATTTGTCTAATCTGAGCATCTCCTGTAAATTGAATCAATACAATATATAATCCTTCGTCTTTCACATAACATAATGGTTCCAAAGTTTATCTATGTTATAACATATGAGTATTCATTACTTTTTATTGCTGAGTAATATTTCATTGTATGGACAAATCATATTTCATTCATTCATCAGTTGTTAGGTGTTTGGGTTGTTTCCATTTTTTCAATGTTAAGAATAATAGTTATAAACATGTGCTTTCACTTCTCTTGGGTATACACCTTGGAATGGAATTGTGGGATCGAATCATAATTCTGGTTAAGGAACTGTTAAACTGTTTCCAAAACAAGGGCACTGTTTTGTGTAAAGTGGCATCTCATTGTAGTTTTGATTTGGTCCAATGAGTAGTGTAGGAAATGAGTAGGCTTCTCAGAAGAGGTTGGAACTTGAACTGAAGGAAAGGTGAGATTTGGGGGGGAGAGAGAGAGAGATTTCCACAGGAAGAGCAGTGAAATGACTTGGAAGTGGAGAGAAACCCATTTTATTGTTTTCTGGCACAGAGAAGCCAGCTTGGCTTCTTAGGGTGTCTCTGCAACAGTCTTTTTTTGGACTGCTCGTTAAAGGATCCCATTACCAAAATGCACCACATGCTTGCCCGTTGTAGAGCACAGCTGACAGGTCTCCCCTACTGTGGGAGAAGACGAGAAGTTGAAATATGACTTGGTCTGGAGGCTTCTCCCTCTAATGCCCCTTCTCTTTTCTTGCTCCACGGTAGTGCTCCCCTCCCTGTCCCCATGTGAGATGGGACAAAGACAGCACAGAAGTCTTGTTGGAGACTGTGTTCCCCATTATTAGTTATCAGAGTCAGTCCCTTGAATTTTCCTGCTTTTGGAAAATGTGTTGGTGCAACCCCATTACTTTAATATTAGCTAGTGTAGTCAATGTGGAGGGTTTTTGCAGGGCAGATAGAAAGGCTGAAACAAGGAAGGTAAAACCTGAAGTATTGCTGTGGGAAAATATTTTATTCAGGCCATGTGTAAGCACCTGGCTGGAATGCTGGTTGTGAGCTGCAAAGGTTCAGCCTTTTTCTTGGGCCTAGCGGGGACTAATCTCTGGATTTGCAATATCCTTTTGCTCAAAAGGATTTTTGTGGGGAAATGGAAAGATAAACAAGGAAGAAAAATAAACCAAAGAGAACACAACAAAGTTGGCCTCTTTTATTAGAATTCATACCCATTCTTCCAAGTATTTAGGACTTGAAAAGGTGACAAATAATAGAAGTAGAAAAAGATATGCTCAAAACATACGTTCCTATAGAAAAGATAAGTTAACTTTCCAAAAATTTATTTGTGTGTTAATTGTATTTAGAGTGTACTTTTTTAGAGATTGTGTGTTATGTATAAAATTAGTGGCTGTCAAGGATAGGAATTCCCAGGTGTAGGGAACTATGTGTACAAAAGACAGGGTGGTTACAGGGATAGCTGAAATACAAAATACGCAGATAAAGGTTATAGGCGATAACGTTGAAGAATTAGGCTTGTGCCACTGGGACAGGATGCCATTTAAGGACAGAGTTGGGAGTGTAATACTATCAGATTTGGGTTTTTAGGAAGATTACTCTGGCAGCAGTATTTTAGGACAGTTGATATCTTTGGCTTGTGCAAGATGATCCACTGCGGTGTGAAAAGAATACAGTAGAACTTATATTTGTTTTCATATCAACTGTCAAAATTTCCACTTTTGTGTTTTCTAATGTATATATTAGTATAGTAAAATATTTTTATAGTTTATAAATATATATGTATATCAGTTGTATGCTCAAATTTTTACTGATAGGAAGAAATGCATTGGGAAAAGATTGGCGACCACTGCTTTACCAGCTTTGTTACAGTTTATACTGCAGAGGTCAAGGCCTGAAGTGGGTTTTGATTGTCGAAAGAAGGATGGGTATAAGAGATTTTAAGGTAGAATTGACACAACTTGGTGGCCAATTACATGGGAGAGGCAAGGGGAGAATCAAAGATGACTTGCCACAGTTAGCAAAGTTATATTGAAATGAGTATTTGGAAGCTAAGAGCTGGTTATATAATGTGTTTGCTTCTGAGGGAAAGTGAAGAGGTATGATTGGGAGAAGGCACTTTAGTCTGCAGTGAGAAGAGGAGAAATCTTTACAGGGTCTGCAGTGAATGTGCTTTGTTAGATGAGTAAGACTTAAAGTGGGCTCGGCCAAGTTAATATTTAGGGACATTTTGTGGCTTCTCTCAAATAAATATTGGAAAATTTTATAAAAGATTGATGTCTATATATATATATTTTTTTTTTTTAATTAAGATTTTATTTCATTATTTTTTTGAAAGAGGGGAAGGGAGGGAGGAAGAAAGGGAGAGAGACATTAATGTATGGTTGCCTTTCACCTGCTTCCAGCTACGGACCTGGCTGGAGACTTGGCTTACAACCTGGTTATGTGCCCTGGCTGGGAATCGAACCTGCGATCTTTGGGTTCGCAGGCCGGGACCTTATCTACTGTGCTACCAGCCAGGGTGATGTCATTTATATTTCTTTGTTTAGTTAATACTACTCTTCCAGTCATTTGACCATCTCATTTTGTTTTCCTGAGTATTTAAAATGATTATTCTTTTTTTTTTAATTGAATTTGATTATTCTTTAACTTTTACATTTTAGAAAGTTTTTGTTTTTAAGATTTTATTCATTATTTTTAGAGAGAGGGTAAAGGGGAGAGGAAGAAAGGGAGAGAAACATCAATGTATGGTTGCCTTTTACCTGCCTCCAGCTGGGGACCAGGCTGGAAACCTGGCTTGCAACCTTGTTTTGTGCCCTGACTAGGAATCGAACCAGTAACACTTGGGTTTGCAGGCCACTGCTCAACCTACTGAGCCCCACCAGCCAGGGCCTAGAAAGTTTTAAACATCTATGAAAGTATTGAGACTAGTATGAGCCCCCAAATGTCAATCACTTAGTTACAACACATTAATTTATGGCTTACTTAGTTTCATATATAGATAATTGACCATAAACTCCCTCCCCCACTTTCCAGTCTTAGATTACTTTGAAGCAAATTCCAGATGTCATATCTCATCTTAGATATTTCCAAGTGTCTCTAAAAGATAAACATTCTTTAAAAAAACATGATGATATCAGGCCTAAAACATTTCTTTCATATCAAATATCCAGTGTTCAAAGTTTTCTAGTTATATCAGTTATACTCATTCATTTATTTTTGTTATATCAGTTTTTTTAAAAAGATTTTTTAAATTATTTTTAGAGAGGAGAAGGGAGAGAGGCAGAGAGGGAGAGAGAGACATTAATGTATGATTGCCTTTCACCTGCCTCCAGCCATGGGCCTGGCTGGAGACCTGGCTTGCAACCTGGTTATGTGCCCTGGCTGGGAATCGAACCAGTGACCGCTGGGTTTGCAGGCCACTGAGCCACTTGCCAGGTATATCAGTTTTTCAAACAGTTCATTTGTTTGAATTAAGTAAGTTCAGATTATAATTTGTTGATATGTATCTTATAAGTCCCTTGCTCTTGCAATTTATTTATTGAGAAAGCTGGTTATTTGTCCTTTATATTTTCCATTGCATCCAGTTTAATATGTTCCATCCCCTTTGTTTCCTATGAATTGGTAGTTAGATCTAATGACTTGATCAGTTCAAGTTTATTTTCTTGGCAGAATACTTAAAGGTGGTAATAGGTACTTCCATCAGGAGACACTATCTCTTTTGACTCCTAATTTATAAGGGGCTGTAAAATGGTGATATTTTGTTTCTATCATTTCTTCTTTATGTTAGCTAGAATACTTCTATGAAGGAAAACTTTCTCATTTCAGTTATTGGGCTACCCTGAGGTCCACTTTATATTTGATTTCCTTTATTCATTTTTCAAACTGAGTTAGCTTCCAAAGGTGACTGATTTTATTTTTCGAGTGTCACTTTAAAACACAGACATTTTTTAAAGTATACAATTCAGTGGGTTTTAATACATTCATAACCATCACCACAGTCAATTTTAGAACATTTTCATCACACAAAAGTGCGATATTTTGAAATAAATTTATTTTTTTTTAACTTTTTTTTTTTTTTTTAAGATTTTATTTATTATTTCCAGAAAGAGAGGAAGAGAGAGAGGCAGAGAGGGAGAGAGGGAGAGAAATACCAGTCTATGGTTGCCTTTCACCTGCCTCTAGCCACAGACCTGGCTGGAGACCTACCTGGCTTGCAACCTGGTTATGTGCCCTGGCTGGGTAATCAAACCAGTGACCTTTGGGTTTGCAGACCGGCGCCTTATCCACTGTGCTACCAGCCAGGGCTAATTTATTCTTACATGTAAATACATAAACATAGTCATTTTAAAAATCGTTCAGAAAAGTCTCCATTTGCTGCAATAATAGACTTGATTTGACTTCAGAATCTTGAGCATGCTTTAAGTAACTTTTTTTTAAATCCATGGACATTATAATATTTTCAGTTTTAGCTTTAATAGCCTCTTTATTGGAATGAAGTTGTTTATTAACTTCTCTCTCACAAATGCTGCATACATAATAGTTGAAAGGATTTGCCTCTGTTGAACTAGATGGCCAGATTTCCTTTGACCAGAATTCAGGAACATTGACACTGAGAAATTCTTGCACCTTTCTGGCATTATGTGCTGGTGCACCATCTTGTTGGAAGAGAAAATGATGGCCATTTGCGACTCGTGTTATGCATAGTGCAACTGCTTCTCTCAAAATGTCAAGGTAAACATCAGCAGTCACCATCAAGCCTTATGGAAACAAATGCAGGGTCATGATCTCTTCTTCATTGCTGGCAACACCTAACACCATCACTGTAGCAGGAAATTTCATTTTCATGACAATTGGGACTTCATTAAGATTCTCAAGCCCTGGCTGGTGGCATAGTGGATAGGGCACCAGCCTGCAAACCCAAAAGTCGCTGGTTCTATCCCTCCAGCCAGGGCACGTAACGAGGTTGCAAGCCAGGTCTCCAGCCAGTTCCATAGGTGGAGGCAGGTGAAAGGCAGCCATACATTGATGTCTCTTTCCCTCTCTGCCTCTCTCCCTTCCCCTCTCTCTAAAAATAATAAATAAAATATTTTATAAAAAAAAAAAAAAAAAAAAAGGATTCTCACAGAGTCACTTGTTTCTTCTGTTGACTATTTGATACTGCTGAAATTTTTTACATCAGAGAAGAAAATCAGAGGGTTTTTTTCCTTTGGGATTTTTCAATTTTGTTAGCAGTTTCCTTACTTTTTCAAAGCTCCTTTCCTTTGTCTGCTGTGTCATAAACTGGCCTCTTTTAAGAACATGCAATCTGTGTCTGATATCTTCAGCACTAATCTTGCAAACAATTGCATCTGACATCTGCAGTTTTCTTACTCTGGAGTTCACTGACTATTGGATCTTTACTGATCTGGATTCTGCGTACAATATCTGGACTTGTGCGATTCTGGCATACCTTATGCGTTTTCCTTGTTGGTATGGTGACGTCAGGATCAGCATCATACACCTTCTTCGCATCGTCCACTGTATGTAAAGGGATGTTATTGAAGTCTGCAATTTCCTTAGCAGTTGGCCCTGCATGCAGTCCAGAAATTATGGTTGCTCTAACATTGTATTCCTTCGATATGATGGTTGCTTTCAGAATTTAATTTAATACTTTATATCTGAAATAGTGATATTAAATCATAACCTTAGAAACATAGTTTTTCAAAATTAATAAGCGTGAAATAAGGAGATATGATGTTATTGCCAACTTACTGTGTGCTCCATGTTTCTATATGTTAGTTTTTGCATTTATTTGCACAAAATAGCACAAGGGACACCAGTCCAGTATAGAGAGCAACCCAGGGTATCACACAAATACTTGCACACCTTTCTTTTTACTTTTTATGGGGGCTGGGGTATCTTTGGGAGCCCGAGCCTTTGCTTTGGTGCTCTCCTCAGTCTAGCAGAGCCTGGCACACTGGCAATGTTGTAACATCAGGTCTCCCAAGCTTGGATCTGAGGCCTTTCAGGACCTTGAGCTTGACAAAGGCCTTCGTGGTCTTAGTTTTGTTGGTCTACATCTTCTTTAGACCCTTCTTATTTTTTCTTGACAAAGCTCAAGCTCCTTAGGAACTTAGGTTCCATGTCCTTAAAAGATACCTTTATGAATAGGGCTTATTGATGCCATTTCTGCATCATTTTTGAACTGGTTGTGTGTGGTGTGGTTCTCAGACTTCGCTACATCTGCACTGCCATCTGTGGCATGGATAGGAAGCACCTAAGGCTGGAAAAGAAAGAGCCATGCCTGGGTCTAGAATTTTTAAAAACAGTATTCTCTCCCCCCCCCCCCCCCGAGTTTCTAAATCCTCCCCGCGTTGCATTATTTGCTTTATCATATCCTTTCCCAAACTTGAAATCATACTAGCAGTTTTATCTAGGCTCTTTCAGCCCCCTTCCCTGATGGCTTTTTCCTGCCTCCCTGCTCTGATCTGTATAAAGTCAGCTATATTGTTTTCATCCTAGAATGTCCCTTCACCACTCTCCAATTTCATTGTTTCCTGATCTCTGTGTTATTTTGTTTTCATTTGTTTGCTGGAGTATATATTCAGGTTCTTATGGGAGACAGCCACACCAGTAGACTTGCAAAGAGGGTGCGTTTGAATTCCAGGATATCAGAAAAATGTCCGCCTTCTCACACTTGATCGAGCAGTCATTTCCAACTGCTTTCATCTCACAGAAACATAAACTAACAAAATTCTGCAGCATATCGAAAATATTTTTTTTGCTGGTCTGAAAAAAATAATAGGTATGATTTTGATTCATTCACACTGGGTGGCTGTTGTGTTGACTGTTGTCATTTTTTATTTGACAGCCTAAGGTAGAAGAAAGAGGTCAGTGCCCCTGACTAAATAGTCAGGTATTGCTTGTTTTAAAACTTCTTGTGGCACAATGTTTGAAAATTGCTGGTTTACTTGATCAGAGGTCTAGTGGAAAACATTATTCATTGAACTTGAAGATGTTTTCCCGTTGTTGTTGTTGTTGTTGTTGTTTTTAGAAAGAGGGGGAGGGAGAGAGGCCGGGAGGGAGAAAGACATCAATGTATGGTTGCCTTTCACCTGCCTCCAGCCACAGACCTGACTGGAGACCTGGTTTGCAACCTGGTTATGTGCCCTGGCTGGGGAATTGAACCTGCGACCTTTGGGTTCGCAGGCCGGCTATCCACTGTGCTACCAGCCAGGGCCCGTTGTTTTTAGCTGGTTTATTCTTGCTCTGCTTTGGAAGGGCAGGGGGCATATATGTCTAGGTTCCCTGCTCAGTCTTGGTTGACACCCAGGGTGGGGAATTCCCCATCCTGCAGGGTCAGGGTGGCATTTTTGGCTCCCAGGAGGACTCGCTGACACCCACGTCTCCAGCTAAGTGGAGTTTAGAATTTTTAAACATAGTATTTTTTTTCTTCCCCTTCCCCTGAATTTCTAAATTCTTCTCCCCCCTGCATTATTTGTTTGATCATATCTTTATTTTTTTCAAATTTGAAATCATGCTAGCTGTTTTATCAAGGCTGTTTCCCCCCTGCTCCCATCATGGTGTTGATTTCTGCTACGTGAGAGTAGAAGTCTAAACTTCATGATCTCCACTGAGGGGCCTTGTTACTGCCCAGTGGGGATCATGAAAGCCTTTCTCTCCATCTTCTATAAAGCTGGCCTGGCAGGGACACGTGGATGGCGCACTTCTGTACAGCCTGATGAGGGTAGAAACACAGGTTCTCTCTCTGCCCATTCTTTGCTGTGAGTGAAGGCCAGACCACATAGGTTTGTCTGTCATGTGGGCTGCAATGTTTAGTGGTTATTTCCTAAAACCTTTCTGACTTAATAGCCTGCCTTTTTTTGGTCCTTTGGCTAAAGAGACCTGACTTTTCTTTGAGCTTTTTTTGGTTTGCATAAAGTAATGTTGTCATTGGTAGCTTTAGTCATGAATGGATGTTGACTTTTATCAAACCTTTTTTCTACATTGATTGGACTGATCATATGACTTCCTTTATATTATTGTAGTGAATTACATTTATTTTCAAATGTTAAACTAACTTGCATTCTGGTACAAACCCATTTGGTCATGATTATTATCTTTTTTTATACATATTGCTGGATTCAGTTTACTAATATTTAATGTTTGCATCACATTCAGAAGAGATTTTGGCTATAATTTTCCTTTTTTGTAATTAATCTTGTCAGGTATCAAACTTATGCTGGCCTCATAAATAATAAAGAGGACTACATTAAAAAACTCGTCTAAAAGTTGTGTGGCTTTTAGTATGAATGTCTATCTGTTTCCCTATAATATGAAGGGATAGGTAATCCTTCCCTTTGCCCCTCTATGCTTGCATTCACTCCCCCCTCTTTGTTATATTTACAGATTTGTTTTTTGGCTGAATAATTCACTATCAAGTTACAGTTGTCATGATGTTTTAGTATTTTGGTGTGTATGGCCTAAGAACAAGTATAATCTTCTGTATAACCACAATATTTTTATCACCATCAGGAAATTTCACATTCATACAATATTATTTAACAAACAGTCTTGATTTAAATTTTCCCAGTTGTTCCAATATTGTCCTTGCAGCTTTTTGTTTTTCAGTCTGGGTCCCATTAGAGGATCATATGTTGCATTAGGTTGTTATGTCTCTCCTTTCATCTAGAACAGTTCTTCTGCCTTTTTTATTTTGTCTTTTGACATTTACTTTTTAAAGAATCTAGATCAGTTGTTTTGTTGAATGTCCCAGATTTAGGATTTGTCTCATTGTTTCCTCATGCTCAAGTTCATGTTTAAACGTTTTGCCAAGAATACCAAATAGGTAATGTGTCTACTGCCATGCATTTTTATTTTCATGAAAGTTATCATTTTTCTTCCATCCTTTAAGTCTTCTTATCTTTTTATCCTCTTGTTTTCTATCCCTGTAGCTTTCTGTTCCTGTTTTGTAGAAGTCATGTTGTTTCTGTTCTATTTCAGGATGCTAGTTTCCTGAAACATTTCTTAATAATTTTCAGAGATATGTTCTTCCAAGAAATGATGTTCTCTCTTCCCCATTCATAAAATTTTTAACAGGTATTTTATTTTCCCCTATGCTCTTGAGCAAGGTGGGCTTTATCTACAATATTTGCTATTTGCCGTAAGTGGAGAGAATGGGTTATATTATTTGTGCCTGTGGGTGATGGTCAGGTCCCCTTCTCAGCTTATGTACTTGAAGAACTGTTCATGTTCATTGTTTGTAGTTGAATTTCCAATGACTCAGCAGGTGTATGTACTTACTACTGAGGTAGAATTTTATTCACTTAGTACTTGATGCTCTCAAGGTCTCCTGGCTGGAGACCTGGCTTGCAACCAGTTTACGTGTGCCCTGGCTGGATATCAAACCAGCAGCCTTTGGGTTCATAGGCCAGTGCCTTACCCTCTGTGCCACCAGCCAGGGCATGATACTCTCATGTTTTGAACAAGTGACATATAAAAGAAACTAAAATTTGCAGAGCATGCTCTGTTCTCACTGTAACTTTTGTTGTACTTATATTTTTGTGTAATTATAGCCAAAGTAATTTTTAAAAAAGATTTTATTATTTTTAGAGAGAGGGCAGGGAGGGAGGAAGAAAGGGAGAGAAGCATCAATGTATGGTTGCCTTTCACCTGCCTCCAGCTACAGACCTGGCTGGAGACCTGGCTTGCAACCTGGTTATGTGCCCTGGCTGGGAATTGAACCAGTGACCTTTGGGTTCACAGGCCGGTGCCTTTCCACTGAGCCATCAGCCAGGGCTTTTTTACATTTTTAAAGTATATTTTATTGGTTGTGCTGATACAGTTGTCCCAATTTCTATTTTCTTTGCTCCTCTCTGCCCAGTACCCTCCTTTTCCCCAGCAATCCCACCTCTCTTAGTTCATGCGCATGGGTTGTGCATGTAGATTCTTTGGCTTCTTCATTTCCTAGATTATTCTTAACATCCCCTTGTCTATTTTGTTCCTACCAATTATGCTTCTTAATTCCTGCACCTTTTCCTCTATTTTCCTCTTCCCCCTCCCAGCTGGAAACCCTCTAGATGAACTCCATACCTATGATTCTGTTCCTGTTCTAGTTGTTTTCTTAGTTTTTGTTTTTTATATTCATTTGTTGATAGTTGTGAGTTTGTTGTCCTTTTACTGTTCATGTTTTGATCATTTTCTTTTTCTTAAACAACTCCCTTTAACTTTTTATATAATAAGGGCTTGGTGATGATGAACTCCTTTAATTTTACCTTGTTTGGGAAGTACTTTATCTGCCCTTCCATTCTAAATGGCAGCTTTGCTGGATAGAGGCACCTTGATTGTAGGTCCTTGCTTTTCGTCTCTTTGAATACTTCTTGCCAGTCCCTTCTTGCCTGTATAACCTTCTTGCCTTTTTAGAAATCAGCTGACAAGTTTTATAGGAACCCCGTTGTAGATAACTCTTCTTTTCTCTTGCTGCTTTTAAGATTCTCTTTATCTTTAACCTTTAGCATTTTAATTCAGACCTGTCTTGGTGTGGTCCTCTTTGGGTCTAGCTTATTTGGGACTCTTTGTGCTTCTTGGACTTGTATGCCTATTTCCTTCCAAATTAGGGAAGTTTTCTTTCATTACTTTTTCACATAAGTTATCAGTTTCTTGCTCTTCCTCTTCTCCTTCTGGCAGCCCTATGGCTTAGATGTTGACACATTTAAAGTTGTTCCAGAGATTCCTAATCCTGTCCTGGTTTTTTCAATTCTTGTTTCTTCATTCTGTACTGGTTGACTGATTATTTCTCCCTTATGTTCCAAATTGTTAATTTGAATCCTGGTTTTCTTTTCTTCACCATTGGTTTCATGTGGGTTTTCCTTCATTTCACTTAGCATAGTCTTCACTTCTTCCCTTCTGCATTGGTGTATTCAAGTGTATCTGTTAAGTCTGTGAGCATCTTTATCACCAGTGTTTTGAACTCTGCATCTGTTATGTTGGCTATCTCCTCATTGCTTAGTTCTCCCCCTGGAAACTTGATCTGTCCCCTCTTTTGGGCCATACTTCTCTGCTTCCTCATCTTGACAGGCTCCTGTGTTTGCCTTTGTGTCTTAGGTAGAGATGTCCACCTGTTACATTGTAAGGGGCGGAGCCCTACGTATTCATCAGTATGGGGTGACCCATTTCCTTATGTTGTGATGCTGTGTGTGGGGGAGGGCTCTGAGAAAGAGCAATGCTGCTTGCTTAGCCCTTGCCCTGTTTTCAGACACTTCTCCTGCATCTTGTATGGGACTGGCACCCCTCTAGCTGTTGCCCTGGCTGTGGTTCCTAGAATGGGTGGGTTTGCACACATTCTAGGGTCATGAGGGCCTCTAAACACACGGACTCTGCTGAGAGGCCAGCAGTTTCTTCTGCTGCCCCAACTGCCACTGGTTTTCACAGTCAGAGCAGTGAGGCTTTATTTTCTCTGGTGCTGGGACTGTGAGCTGCATAGCCTGGTTTGGGGTTGGGATCACTCCACAGGTGTCCCTCCCTACTTTTTAAAAATGTATGACTGCACTTCCCACAAACTTGGTATAGCTGCCATTGCAGTCACAGCTGCTGTCCTACTGCATCCTCTTTGCCCTCCTACCTCTCTGAATGAGTATTTCTTCTTTGTATCTTTGTTGTACTTCCCTGCAGCTCAATTTTCTGCAACTTCAGTTTTGAGGTACATGTATTCCTTCTTAGTTGTGCAGGGAGATACAATGTATCTACCTGTGCCTCCATCTTGGCTGGAATTCCTCAATGTAACTAATTTTAAAAGTAATCAAGAGCCCTGGCTGGTAGCACAATGGGTAAGGCGCCAGCCTGCGAACCCAAAGGTCGCAGGTTCGATTCCCCAGCCAGGGCACATAACCAGGTTGCAAACCGGGTCTCCAGTCAGGTCCGTGGCTGGAGGCAGGTGAAACGCAACCATACACTGATGTCTCACTCCCTCTCTGCCTCTCTCCCTTCCCCTCTTTCTAAAAATAATGAAATGAAATCTTAAAAAAAAAAAAAAAAAAAAAAGGAATCAAGAGATTAGGTAGTTTCCCCTCCATATTTGTGTGTGTGTGTGTGAGAGAGAGAGAGATGAGAATAATCAGGATTGAAGGGCAAAATGCCTGAAGGTAGGTAGACAAATGAACTTGTCATAGTAGAAAAGAGGTAATGAAGGCTGCTTTGTGGCTATATCCTTTTGTTTTGTATCACATTGCCTTTATTTAAGAGTCCAGGTATCAGTGAGGATTGTCAAAAAGTAGTATCAGAAGATTAGAAAGTCTTTACAGCTAAATGGATGATGACTCCAGGGATTGTGACCTGGGTAACTGGCAGAGTCAGCGTTAAAAAGGGAAATTGAGATATTTTGGGGAGATAAATAATTGGTTTGCTTTAGATTCTGTTGCAGGTAAGATTATTATCCGTGGAGACCTCTCCAGGGAGAGTTGAAATTTGGACCTGAAGGCCCTGAGAGTGGTGGGAGCTAAAGATATGGTTTGGTAGTCAAATGCAGAATGGTGAATAGTAAGAACTAAAGAGATTTCATGACTTCAGTAGGCAAATAGAGAGTAGGAGGGAGGGAGAGATCAGTAAGATATTGGGGACATTTCACATCCTAAATGCAAACATCCAGCCTTGTTGATTTATGCACTTATCCCCTCCTCTACTGTCCCCTGGGTCCAGGACACCACTCTCTGTCACTTTAATGGCTGTAATTCTTCCTTACTGGGTTCTTTCTACCACTCCTGCCTCTCTCCAGTCCAGCCTCTGTACAGTTTCCAGAGTGAGCCTTCCAAAGGGAAAGTCAGTTTATTATAAAAATCCCTCAGTTACTCCCTATACTTTCACATTAAAATCCTTACACCTAACATGGTTCACAAAGCCCTTTGGAAGCTTGACTCTGCCTATTAATATAAAAATGGTAACAACTAGCATTGATCGAACTTTTGAATGTGAGTACTTATTCTGAATACTTTACGTTTGCTGTCTCGTTGAACCTTCATACTTAATCTTTCAATTTACCCTCATTAACAGCCTGGTGAAGTTACCACTATGATCCCCATTTTGTAGATGAGAAAGACAGAGATTTTTAGTTGCTTAATGTCTTAGAACTTAACCACTTTACATGAGTGTACTATTTAATCCTCACCATAATCCTTTGAGGTAAATTGTGTTGTTATTACCCCCTTTTACTAATGACAGCACTAAAGCTAGAGATGTTTGCCCAGAGCACACAGTTTATGGGTGGTAGAACTTGTATGAGAGCCCATACCTATGTGACTCATTTGACCTTGCCTCTTACATCTAAGACTCATGCATATACCCTTGGTTAACTTCTAATCATTCTTCAGCTTTTAGCTCAAATAGAGCTCAGGAGAAACCTTTCAGGATCCCTTTTATCCTCCTGTTGCCCTTGGAAGGAGCTTTATTTGCCCTTCTGTCCTGATTGTTCTTTGATTGTCTTTCTATGGTCTACAAATTTCGTGAAGTGTGATAGCTTGAGAGTCTTGCTCACTATAAATATTGAGTGACTTTCATGGTATCTGACACATAGTAGGTGCTTAGTTAATATATATTGAATAATTAGTTGAATGTTTAACTCAGTACAGAAGTTTAGTCTTGACTGAGTTTCATCCTTAAAAGAGCATGATCAGGCCTTGGATGGTGGCAAAGTGGACAAAGCACTGGCCTGCAAGCCCAAAGGTCGCTGGTTCAATTCCCAGCCAGGGCACATAACCAGGTTGCAAACCAGATCTCCAGCCAGCTCTGTAGCTGGAGGCAGGTGAAAGGCAACCATACACTGATGATGTCTCTCTCCCTCTCTGCCTCTCCCAATTCCCCTTTCTCTAAAAATAATAAATAAAATAATAAAAAAGTATGATCATTAGTCTTTTCAAATATTTTAATTCCCAACTATGTTCATGATGATTCGAAATAATTGGTATCTCCAAATTATGTGGCTTTGACAAACTCCTTTGTAACTATAAATATTTATATTTGTCTTATTTTTCTTAGGTTAATGTTATGTTTTATCTCTGGAGTGACTATTGGTAATTAGCATAGAAAGACAATTCAGAATGTGCTGCTTTAACTAACGGGTGTGGCCTGGGGTGCCTCAGCCACTATGATTAGATGACAAAGTCTTTTATTCTTATACTGATTGTTAAACAGTTGCTTCTTCTCTTATCTGTAAGCTATTTTCTGTCTTTGGTGCCAGAATATAAGCAGTCAGGTTTATAGAGGATTCTGATGACCCACTTAGTTGGTTTTTTCCCCCTCAAATTGGTCCGACCTTTCCCACATGGTCTTAACTTCCCCGTAGGTAGAGTTTCACACTGCACGGAAAAGAAAATTTAGCAGGATTATGAGTTGCATGTTATTAGTTCAGTGGTGGTCAAACATGTTCACATGATAGAGTCATGGTATTTTTGCAGAATACTATGAAATATTAAATCTTAAACTACATTAACTAATCAGATACAATTTTATATTCTAAAATAGAATAGGTGAGAAAGGTTTAAGAAAAATTTATGGTAGGAAAACTTAAAATTATATAATATTTCATGCAAATTGGGAATAGACCATTTTTGTCACTTGTTCTAGTTCCCAGACTACCACTATTTCAAGTAGTGTTGTTGGAAAATGTCAAAATACCATTGACAGAAACTGGTGAGTCAGGGGGAAGAAGTGGAGTGAGGTCAAGAAGAATGAATTTGATTGACTGTAAACTTAGGAGAGGTCAAGGAGAAATGCAGTAAACAGAAAATAGGCTTAATGCCTGTCACATAATAGGGCCTCAATAAATGTTGGATGGCACTCTTACCAGGGAGAGAGGGTAGAGAGTTGGAAATCATTGGCACAATAAGAAAGATGAAGCTATGGGTGTTTTCAGACTTAATATGCAAGTTCAAGGTTTGAACATTGAGGGAAAGAAGAGACATAAATGAACAGTGTAGAATACTGTTGAGAGGCCGGTGGGAATCTAGAAAAGATGGTTTGGCTTAATAGCTGTTGGTTATGTTTGTCCTTTAAGAAAATAGTCTCAGTATGGTGTTGCCTTTATTCACCCAAGACAGAAATCTGGGAGTTATCTTTGATACCTCCTATATTGTTTGTCCCTCTAATTTATTGATAAAGTGCTGTTAATTTTGCCTTCCTAAGTAGGACACTAAAAAGCAAACTATGAAAGAATAATTGACAAAATGGACTTTATCAAAATTAAAATCTTTTGCTAATCAAAAGATACTCTTTAATAAAATGAAAAGACAAGCCACAGATTTCTAAAACACTTGACACGTTTGACCAGTTCTTTCTGGTTCCAGTGTTACCTTCATATACAACATATCTAATATAAATTTATATGTAATCTCAGTAAATAAACTCAACTTTTTAAAAAACCTTTAACTCTTTTAAGACAAAACAATCCAATAAAGAAAAATGGGCAAAAGATTTGAATGGATACATATCAAAGAAGATATACAGGTGGCAAACAAGAATAAGAAAAGATGCTTAGTATCATTAGTCATTAGGAAAATGCAAATTAAAACTACTTTGAGAAAGCTCCAAAACACCCAATAGAATGGCTAAAATAAAAAACTGGCAATGTCAAGTGTTGCTGAGGATGTGGAGCAACGAAGTGGAGCAATTGGAATCCCAATACATTGCTGGTATACTCAGAGGTGAGCCTTGGAGTTCAAAACCAACTTTATGAGGTCATTTTCCCCAGCCCCCCTCTCTCTCCTAGCTCCCTGGTTCCTTGGTGTTCCCTTTTTGTTCTGTTGCCAGGAAACTGGGACTTTATTTACCCTGTTCTGGTGTGTACTTCCCAATCTGTGGGAGGACAGAGAAGAAAGTAAATTGGGATTTGCTCCACTTTCTTAAGCTCATACCCGTAATTAGAGAAGGCTCCTTCAGTCCCTGCTTTAGGTGTGTGTAGACCCATGCTGCTTTTGCACTCCTTGAGCCTGAACTAGAGAGCTTTTTCTGGCAGTCACTCTGTCTATACCGTTGTCCACTTCCAGTTTTTGGGCTGCTTCAAGTCCGTGCTGAGCGATACTGGAGGGGAAAAATGGTAAATGCACTACTGGTTTGGTCTTTTGCCCCAATCCATCCAATAATATTTACTCTCTTGGTTCCTTCAATGACTGCTTCATGAATTCTACTCTGGTTGTATAGATTTTTATTTTTTTATAGTTATGAGAGAAAGGGTAGAGTATGCCTACCTCATTTTACTTGGTACTAGAACTTGTGGGTTTCCTATTTATCTTGCTGTGCTTTCATTGGACTTCTTGAATGTATGAATGTATGTCTTTTGGCAATTTTGGAAATTTTTCTTTTATTTTCAGAGCAAGAATTAAGTGAAGATGGGATTCCCAAAAAGTAAATAGAGTGTTAAAAGTCAGTTTTCTAAAACCAGCTATGGATGCCCCATTGTTTTCCCCTCTTCTGGAATATTGATTAGTCTCGTATATTATGTTTACTTTTTATTTTTGTCTTCTCTGTCATTTGCTTTCTTTTCAAATAATTTTGATTTTCTGGGTGTTATTCGGTGTAATTTCTATAAACTTACTAATTCTCTTTAATTGTATCTTTTCTGCCCCTAAGCCATCCATTCTGTTATTTTTTGAAAAATATTTTTGTTCTTTTTCAGTTTTGCTTGATCATGTCATAGTTTCTCTTTACTCATTTTCAATCCTTTTTTATTTAAGCTTATTAAACATTTATTCCATATCCTGTCTTTAGTAATTCCAATATCTGAAGTCTTTGAAAGTCTGATCCTGCCATCTTTTTTCCCTTAGGGTCTTATTTTGTGGGCTTTGTTCCTATGAGAGTTTTTAAATTTTTGTTCATGAGTTTTTATTTCTTGGAACTTTTTGTGAGGATTATTTTGAGGCCAATGTTGAAGTGAATTTTTCCAGAGAAGATTTATATATTATTTTGTTAGTGTTCTGTGGCCATTTCTAGTTTGTGACCACTTCAACTTAAATTCCTGGGTTGAGGTTTTCTCTGACCATTCAGTAGCAATCCCTTATGAAAGCCAGCCTGTGGTTGAACTTGTATGAAGATTTTCCTTTCTATCTCATTGCCAAGTTTTGAGACTAGTGGTTTTTATTATAATTCCTGAGTGTGTGTGTGTGTGTGTGTGTGTGTGTGAGGTGAGGATAGGGGTGGGAAGGGTATATGTGTGGGAATAGGTTTCTGTCTTAATCCCCTTTGTAGTCCTGGTTTAAATTGTGAGGGTCAGGTATCTGTATACTCTCCACCTTAGCCTAAACATTACTTTTGTCTTGAAGTCCTCAAACCCTGTTAGATTGGAAGAATGAAGACTGCAATGAACTATGCAAATGCCATCAGTGAAAAATGTAGTCTTTGTGTTTTGGTTACCCTATTGGGTGGGTTCCTATTCACACTTAGTTCTTTGTTTTTATTTTCTTTAATGCTCATCAACTTATCTATTTGAGAAGATAAAAAGTCCATTGTTTAGAATCATTTTCAATGTCATATTGCCAGAAATAGAATCTGTAGCTGTAATTTTCTCAAGTTTCAGTCAGGCTGAATTAGTTGCTATTCTTCAAACTTTACCTGAACACTATACCTCTGTCTTTTGATCAGGCTGTTTCCCCTTGCTCACAAAACAGTCCCCTTCCTTCCATACCAAGCCAAGTCCTGTTCATCCTACAATGTTTATTGTAAGTTCCACCTCTTCTGGGATGCTTCTCTTGAACCTTCAGTATTTCTAAACTTTCAAGTTCAAAAATCTTGAAAACAAGTTTTGTAGAACCATATCGAGATGGTCATGTCTCATCCCCATTTTTTTAAAAAGAAAATTACATTTTACTTCAAAAGCAGGAGGTACATGATGGTCTAGATTAAGGACAGTTTTAAAAATTGAATTATTTGACTCCCCAGTCAAGGCACATAACAAGGTTGCAAGCCAGGTCTCCATCCAGGCCTGTAGCTGGAGGCTGGTGAAAGGTGCTCTCCCCCTCTTGGCCTCTCTCCCTTCCCCTTTCTTTAAAAAAAAAATAAAACAACAACAAAAAAACGTGGTTTTCTAAGATTCTGAAATTACCATTAAACAAAATTGAATTAAGTATCTTTATATGGAAAAAAATACGCTCCCTTGCCCGCATCTTATTTGCTGGTGCTGAAAAGAGCCTTATTGCAGACTGTACACAGATAATTGACCCATTGCCTTATCCCATAATGAGGATTTCAGCTTGTAAACCTACAGCATTTTGTTTACTAATTTTGTGGCACCTCATTTTATTGTTTTGTCTCATTGATTAGATTGTGAACTGCTTAAAAGTGGTTATATATGTATATCCTAAACATGTGTTGAATGACTTAAATTTAGATGCCCTGATGATGATGGTTGAAATCTAGAAATATTTATAGAGCATTCATCTGAGTATATCACATCTCTGAATGTTGTTTATTTCTTGAGGTAAAAGAAGTATTCTTATGAATCATGAGGCTCTTTCTCATCTGTCTTCTCAGGGAAATTCATTCAGTTAACAAATTTACTGATTGCTTATTAAAACCCAGGCATTTTGTTAGGGTGTTGAGAATACAAGGCCCCAGTCTCACTGATAATATGTTCATAGAAGTAGAAAGCACAGAATACCACCCAGGAGGTCTTGTAATGAAACTTTGAAACAAGTCTGTGACAATGTAGAGAGAGCAACTGAGTTTTGTAAAGTTATCTGAGAGGCACCAGTTCGTGTGTTCGTTCATTCATTCATTCATTCATTCAGGAAATATTTACTACTTGCTGACCACCATTCCAGATGCAGCTGAATGAATATGATGTTGTTTGGACACAGAGCACATTTTAAGCAGGGAATTGTGACCAAGAACATACTTTTTGAAGTAATAACAGATGAGTTTGAGTTCATACACTCACTCGCTTGCTATTTATCCTTGTGCAAGCTATTTGATTTTTATATGACTGTTTTGTAACATTCACACATACCCCCTACTTCACAGTATTGTCATGTGGGTAAATGAGGTGTAGTATGTAAAGTGCTTAGCATAGTGCCCTGCCCTTCTGAAATAGCTGAATAAATGGTATACACACTAGAAATGATTGAGGCCGAACTGAATCTAATGTAGGATATGTGTGTTGGTAGGAGGTGATGGCAGGGGAGCCTGTAGGGTCTAGCTGAGGCCGAATTGCAGAATAACCTTGCGTGTCATGCTGTTAATTATCTTTTTATTCCTGTATGCATTTGGGGGCCTTGGAGATTTATATTATGGATTCTAAACTGTGCAGTACTTCTTAATCCCTGCACCTTTTCCCCAATTCTCCCCCTTCCCCTTCTCAGCTGGTAACCCTCCAGATGGTCTCCGTATCTATGATTCTGATTCTGTTCTGTTTGTTTGCTTAGTTTGTTTTTTATATTCAGTGGTGGTTGTTAATTGTGAATTTATTGCCATTTTAATGTTCATAGCTTTGATCTTCTTCTTCTTAAGTCCCTTTAACATTTCATATAATAATGGTTTGATCATGATGAACTCCTTTAGCTTTACGTTGTCTGGGAAGCACTTTATCTGCCCTTCCATTCTAAATGATAGCTTTGCTGGATAGAGCAACGTAGGTTGTAATGTAGGTCCTTACTTTTCATCACTTTGAATACTACCTTCTTGCCTGCAAAGTTTCTTTTGAGAAGTCAGACGATAGTCTTATGGTAACTCCTTTGAAAGTAACTATTTGCTTTTCTGTTGCCGCTTTTAAGATGATCCCTTTATCTTTACCTTTGACATTGCAATTATGATGTATCCCTGTGTGGTCCTCTTTGTGTCTATCTTGTTTGGGACTCTCAGTGCTTCCTGGACTTGTATGTTTGTTTTCTTCACCAAATTAGGGAAGTTTTCTTTCATTATTTTTTCAAAGAAGTTTTCAATTTTTTGCCCTTCCTCTTCTCCTTCTGGCACCCCTATGATGTGAATGTTGGTACTTTTGAAGTTGTTTCAGAGGCTCCTTAGCCTATCCTTTTTTTTTTTTTTTTGCATTGTTTTTCTTTTTGCTGTTCTGATTTAATGCTTCTTTCTTTATTATGTTCCAAATAATTGATTTGGTTCTCAGCTTCATTCACTCCACTGTTGATTATCTGTGAATTTTAAAAAATTTCTCTTAGTGTAACCTTCATTTCTGCCTGGGTCTTTTTTATGCTGTTGAAGTACCTAGTGCGTTCCTTGAGCATCCTTATAACTAGTGTTTTGAACTCTGTATCCGATAGATTGCTGATCTCCATTTTGTTTAGGTCTTTTTTTGTAGTTCTTTTCTTTCATTTGGGTCATATTTCTTTGTCCCCTCATTTTGGCAGCCTTCCTATGTTTGTTTCTATGTATTATGTAGATCTGAAATGACTTCTTGTCTTAGTAACATAGCTTATTGTAGAAAAGTACACCTGTAATTTGGATGGGGCAGAGCCTTAGGTAATCATCGGGGAGGACCAACCTGTGTGAACCACATGGTAGTCTCAGATATGGCATTACAACTCTGTGGCTCTGTGTGGGGGAGGGCTTAGAAAGGGTATTATGGCTACTGCCTGGCCTCTGGAGTTTTGTCTGGGAGGAAGCTGTTCTCTGGCACTTGCCCTAATGCCAGATACTTCAGTATCTCCCTGTATGTCACCAGTGCCCTTCCAGTTGTTGCTGGAGTACTGGAGCCCAGTGGGAGTGAGTCTGTGTAAATCCTAAATCTGTTATGGGCCCTTTAAGAGGAGCTACGTGAGAATCCCACAGTTTCCTCCACTGCCCCAACAACCCCCACTGGTTTTCATAGCTAGAAGTTATGGGGATTTATGTGCCTGGCATTGGAACCATAGGCTGGGTGGTGTGGTATTGGGTGAGGATCCCTTGCTCTAGAGGTGTCCCTCCTGATTTTTATCTACTACACATGGGTGTGGGATCGCCCATTCTGTGTCTCCACATCTTTGCATCCCTGCCCCTCCCACCTATCTGGATGAATGTGGTTTCTTTTACTCCTCAGTTGCTGAACTTCCTTCTGTATAGCTCAGTTTTCTGATGATTTTGGGTGATAGTTGTTTTGTAGGTTAGTTGTAATTTTTGCAGTGGTTGTGCAAGGAGGTGAGCTATGTTCACCTACCCCAATGTGTACTTTTTAAATCCTTCACCTTTTTTATACACCTCCCCCCCAACTCTTCTTCCATCTGATAATTGTTGAAATGTTCTCTGTATCCATAGTCTGTTTCTGTTTTAGTTAGTTACTTATTTATTTACTTGGAGTAAATTGTTGATTGATAGAAATACATTTGTTGCCATTTTATTGTTCATATTTTTGGTCTTGTTTTTCCTAAAGAAGATCCTTTAATATTTCATGTATCACTGAAATATTATCACCAAATGGTGGTGATGAACTCTTTTCTTCTTTTTTTTTTTTTGTCTGGGAATCTCTTTATATGTCCTTTGATTCTAAATGATAGCTTTGCTGGGTAATTTTAATTGTGGCTCCTTGCTTTTTATCACCTTAAATATTTCTTGCCAATCCCATTTGGCCTGCAAAATTTCTTTTGAGAAATCAACTGACAGTCTTATGGGAGCTCCCTTGTTGGTAACTACTTTTCTCTTGCTGCTTTTAAGATTCTTTCTCTGACTTTAACCTTTTGTATTTTAATTGTGATGTGGGCCTCTTTGGGTTTTTCTTGTTTGGGACTCCCTAGATTTGTGTGTCTATTTCCTTTATAGGGTTAGGGAAATTTCTGTCATTTTTTTCAAATAGGTTTCCAATTTCTTGCTTTCTCCTCTCCTTCCAGCACCTCCATCATGCAGATGTTGATACAGTTGAAGTTGTCCCACAGACTCCTTACACTACCCTCATTTTTTGTATTCTTTTTTCTTTTTGCTGTTCATATTGGGTGTTTTTTGCTTCCTTATGTTTCACATCACTGATTTGATTCTCTACTTCATCTACTCTACTGTTACTCCTTGCAAATTATTCTTCATTTAAGTTAGGGTATCCTTCATTTCTGACTTGTCCATTTTATGCTGTTAAAGTTTTCACTAAGTTCATTGAGCATCTTTAGAACCAGTGTTTTGAATTCTGCATCTAGTAGATTGCTCCTCTTCATTTTTAAAAATTCTGTGTCTTTGCCTCCTCATTTTGGCAGCCTTCCTGTGTTTGTTTCTATGCATTAGGTAGAATGCTATGTCTTCCAGGCTTGGTAGAGTCGCCTAATGTAGTAGGTGTTTTGTTGAATCCGGTGTTACAGCCTCCTGAATCACCCAAGCTAGTGCTTCTCCTGTGTGGGCTGTGTACACCCCTCCTTTTGTAGTTGAGCCTTAACTGTGGTTGGTACATCAATGGGAGGGATTTACCCCCAGACTGATCAGTTGGCTGTGACCACTGACCACTGATCTGTTACCACTGTTGAGGATCAACAGCTGTGCAGGGCCCACCCACAGAGCAGGACTTATTTCAGTGGAGCTCTGAGGCCTGCTGAGTCTGCCCATTGGGTGTGTCACTTGTGGAAGTGGATGGGTGGTGATGCTTTGACATGGTCTGAAGCTCTCTGCTGGGTGCTTGGCTCTGGGGCCTCCTGGGAGGTATAGACCAAGGTCACCTGCCACTTGTGTTCTGCCCAGGGCTACCAGGCATGAGCTACAAAGCATTCTGCAGATGGCTGTTACTTGTGCTGGGTGTGGAGGTGCCCAGACAAAGCCAAGCTGTGAACCAAGTCTGGCTGCTGTTAGTGCTGGGCTGGGGCCACCTAGGGAGAGGTATAGGCACACTGAGGCCAGATGCTGTTTGTTTGAGAGATCTTAGGAAACTTGGAAGCATGAGCTAAGACAGGCCATTTGTATAGAAACACCACTGGAAACAGCTTGGGTGGGCCTGAAAGTTGAGTGGGTGGGGCCTCAGAATTACCAGGTGGGGCAAACTATGAACCAGGTTGAGGGAGCCTCAGGTATGGCACCCACGGCTCTAAGCGGGGAGGGCTCATTGATGGAACAAAGGCCTTTGCTCGTACTTCTGCCTGGGAGAAGCTGCCTTCCCCCAGGTCTTACCCTGATGCTGAACAATTCATTTCCTCTCCTTATGTCTCTGGTGCTTTTCAAGCTGCTGCCCCAGTTCTGGAGCTCAGGATCAGTGAGTCCGAGTAAGTCCCTGTGCGGTACCTTTAAGAGGAACTACCTGGGACTTCAGAAGTCCTTTCTTTCGCTCAACCTCAATTCCTGCTGGTTTTTACAGCCAGAAGTTGTGGGGACTTTTCTTCTGGCATCTGAAACTTGGGCTGGGAGACCTGGTATGAGGCTGGGACCTCTTGCTCCTCAGGGGAGACTTCTGTAGTCTAAATATTCCTCTTGATGTTTTCCTGCCACACGTGGGTGTGGGACCAGCCCATTCCTTGTCTTCGTCTCTCCTCCCAACCTTGATGTGGCTTCTTCTTTATATCCTTTATATCAGGGGTAGCAAACTCATTTTTACCGGGTGCCACATCAGCCTTGTGGTTGCCTTCAAAGGGCAGAATGTCATTTTAGGACTGTATAAATGTAATAACTTTGTAACAGTTAATTGAGCTGGGTAGAAACAAGGTGCCGGGCTGAAGGTGCCAGGCCAGATGAAACAAGGTGGCCCATAGGCCTTGTGTTTGCCATCTGTGCTTTATATCCTTAGTTTTCAGCTAGATTCAGGTCATTCTAAATGATGGTTGTTCTGTAGTTTAGTTGTAATTCTGATGTGGTTGTTGGAGGAGGTGAGTACTTCATTTACCTACACTGTCATCTTGACTAGACATCCGTTTAACATAATTTCTTTCTGTCTGAAGGACTTCTAACATTTCTGGTAGTACAGGTTGCTGGTGGTAAATTCTTTCAGCATTTGTAATATCTGGAAAATCTTTATATTGTCTTCACTTTTGAAATATTCTTGGAATAGAATTCTAAGTTGCCAGTTGTTTTTCCTCATCACTTAAAAGATGTTGCTATAGGCCCTGGCTGGTAGCACAGTGGATAAGGTGCCGGCCTGCGAACCCAAAGGTCACAGGTTCGATTCCCCAGCCAGGGCACATAACCAGGTTGCAAACCAGGTCTCCAGTCAGGTCTGTGGCTGGAGGCAGGTGAAAAGCAACCATACATTGATGTGTCTCTCTCCCTCTCTGCCTCTCTCCCTTCCCCTCTTTCTAAAAAAATAAAAAATAAAAAAAAAAGAAATAAAATCTTAAAAAAAAAAAGATGTTGCTATATAGTTTCCTCGTTTACCATGTTTCTAACAAGGAATCTCTCGTTCAAATCTTTGTTCCTCTGAATGTAACGTGTTTTTTATTCTGCTTTTAAAGATTTTCTCTGTTACTGGTTTTGAGCAATTTGATTATGATGTGCTTTAAAGTTCTTCATGTGTCTTATGCTTGGGGTTTATTGAGATTTTTGGATCTGTGTATTTATAGTTTTTGCAAAATTTAGGAAGTTTTTGACAATTTTTTTCAAGTAGTCTTTCTACTTCTTTGCCCTTTGGAGATTCCAATTACTGATACATTGAGCTGCTTTGAGTTGCCCCATAGATAAATGATGTTCTTTTTTGTTTTGAATTATTTTCTCTTTGTGTTTTATTTTGGGTAATTTCTAAAATAATTTCTTCAAGCTCACTCTTTTCTTCTTCAATTAATTCTATTTAGTTCATTTCAAAAAGATCTCATACATTATAGCTTTTATCTCTGGAAATTCACTTGGGTTTCTTTTGAATCTCCCATGTCTTTTAATTTTTGAATCTCCCATGTGGAATACAGTTATAATAACTGTTTGAATGGCCTATCTGCTAATTCTAACATCTATGTCAGCTCTACTTTGGCTTCAGTTCATTTTCCTCCTTATTGGCTATTTTTCCTGATTTTTTTTTAACTTTTTCGCATGCCTGGTACTTTTTATTGACTGCTGAACATCGTATATTTTTCCTTTATGGATTATGGGTATTTTTTGTGTTCTTACAAATATTCTTAGGATTACTCAAGACAATTGTAGGCTCATCTCATTTGTTTTCTTTTCAATTACAGTTCACATTCAGTATTATATTACTTTCAGGTGTACAGCATACTGGTTAGACATTTATATTACTTATGAGGTGGTCCCCCTGATAAGTCTAGTATCCATCTGACACCATACCTAGTTGTTACAATATTATTGACTATATTCCCTAAGCTGTACTTTACATCCTGTTTCTATTTTGTAACTGCCAATTTGTACTTCTTAATTTCTTCACCTTTTTCACCCAGCTCACCTCATTTGTCTTTTTCATCTTTCAAGGGATTTCTGTGCTTTGTTGCCTGATATCTTGAAAACTATTATTTCATATGGTTTGTTAGTTACTTTGAAAGAGTTTGTTCCCTCTGGGTTTGGTTTTTAAGATTTGTTAGGTGGGACTATAGCAGTACTCAGTCTAGGGCTGAATTCCCCATTATTAAGGTAACACCCTCCTCTGTACTCTATCCAATGTGGTTGCAATGAAAATAACAGGAAGCTATTTCATGAATATTGGCAAACTGATTCTAAAGTTTATGTGAAGAGGCAAAAGATCCAGGATGAAGGAAGAAAAGAAGAAAGAGAACTGACACTTACCAACTTTGACTTACCATAAAGCTACAGGAACCAACACAAGATGATATTGGTAAGAGAACAGACAGAAAGGTAAATGGAGCCCTGGCTGGTGGCACAGTGGATAAGGCACCGGCTTGTGAACCCAAAGGTCACTAGTTTGATTCCCCAGCCAGGGCACATAACGAGGTTGCCAACCAGGTCTCCAGCCAGGTCTGTAACTGGAGGCAGGTGAAAAAGGCAACCACACATTGATGTCTCGCTCCCTCCCTTCCCCTCTCTCTGAAAATAATAAAATAAAATCTTTTTAAAAAAAGGTAAATGGAACAGAATAGAGAGCCCAGAAATAGACCCACATAAATATAGTAATGTCTTTGCATAAAAAGTGAAGACATTACAATGGAGCAAAGATAGTCTTTCCAAAAAACAGTACAGGAGCAACTGGGCATTGACACGCAAAACACTGAATCTTGATACAGACATTTCTTATACCCTTCCCAAAAATGAACTCCAAGTGGATCATGACCTAAATGTTAAACACAAAACTATAAAACACCCAGAAGGTAACGTAGGAGAAAACCTAGATTACCTGGGGTATGGCAATGACATTTTAGATGCAGGACCACAGGTACAATGCATGAAAGCAATGATTGATAAGCTTGACTTTATTAAAATTAAAAACTAATGCTCGCCCTGGCTGGTGGCACAGTGGATAAGGAGCAGGCCTGCAAACCCGCAAAAAGGCCACTAGTTTGATTCCCTGCCAGGGCACATAACCAGGTTGCAAGCCAGGTCTGCAGTGGCTGGAGGCAGGTGAAAGGCAACCATACATTGATGTTTCTCTTCCTCTCTGCCTCTCTCCCTCCCCCTCTCTCTGGAAATAATAAAATCTTTAAAAAAACAAAACAAAACAACAACTAATGCTCTGTCAAAGACAGTATCAAGAAAATGAGAGAACAAACTATAGCCTGGGAGAAGATAGTTGCAAAAAATACATCTGATAAAGAACTATTAACCGATTGACTTTGGGGGGAATGGGTGGGTGGGGAGGGGGACAGAGGGGAGCAAAGAGGGGATGGATGTAATACAACAACAATAAAATTTAAAAAGAAAAAAAAAAAAAAACTATTATCCAAAATATGCAGAGAACTCTTAAAACTCAACAATAAAACAACCTGATTTTTAAAAATGGGCCGAACAATTGACTTTGGGGGGAAAGGGTGGGTGGGGAGGAGGACAGAGGGGAGCAAAAAAGGGATGGATGTAATACAACAACAATAAAATTAAAAAAAAAAAAAAAGGGGCCGAAGACTTTATTGGACATTCACCAAAGTGGTTAGTTCCTTATTTTCTGGATTGCTTTTAGTAACAGTATTTGAAAGCTTAAGAGTTTTGAATCTTTGAAATCATAGCCTATTATTGATGTGAAGCCATTTTATTTTTCATAATAAATGATAAATACCCTTTATGTAGGTTTAGTATCTTTCAGTATACAAAGAAAGCACTTTATCGCTTTTCTGTTACTTGATTCCTGACATAACTTTGAGGAGACCTGGTATCATCTCTTGCTGGGGAGGAAGCTGATGCATGCAAGGTTAAATGGTTCTAATCTCATGGCCAGTTAAGGGATTTGAACCCAGGCCGTCTGATATTTAGTCTGGGTCTTTCTCTGTGAGAAAGTCTTGGTCAAAGACAGGCCAGGGAAATTTGTCTTAATGAATTTTTCTTAAATTTCAGAATCTTAAATAAAAGTTGACAATACAATATAAAAACTTAAAATTCAGACAGTTTTGAGTGTGGTACTTACATGATGCCCCATTACCCCTGAATACCTCAGTGGGCTTTTCCTACAAACCACAGTATCACAATCAAAATTAGGAAATTAACATTGACTCTACATAGAATTCTTAGACCCCATTCAAATTTCAGTAGTTTTGATAACATATTTTATTATAATGAAAGGATCACACGTTGCATTTAGTTGTCATGCCTGTTCAGTTTCCTTCAGTCTGGAAGAGATCTTTAGTCTTTCCTTGATTTTCCTGACCATGACAGTTTTGAAGATTATGGGCAAGCTACTTTTTAGAAGATCCCTCAGTTTGAATTTGTCTCATGTTTTCTCATCATTAGACTTAGGTTAAGCATTTTGGCAGGAATATCATGGGAGTGTGGCTGTGTTTTTCTCATTGCAATCTAGCAATTTGTTCTGTTACTGATGGTGATCAGTGATCACTCTGATGATTTGGTTAAAGTAGCTTTGCCAAAGTTCTGTACTGGTAACTTACTTTTTTTCTCTCTTGTCATTAGTGTTTTGTGGGAAGGTACTTTGAAACTATGCCCCATGTCTCATTAATTTTTTTGTGTGTGTGTGAAAAATAAAAATTTTAAAAATCTACCCGAGGACATTTTTTTCATTGCTTCCAGAGAGAGAGGAAAGGAGAGAGGAAGGGAGAGAGAAAATGTTGATATGAGAGAGAAGTATCGGTTGGTTGCCTCCAGTATGTGCCCGGACCAGGGATTGAATAGCAACCTAAGTATGTGCCCTGACCAGGAATTAAAACCACAGTCTTTGGTTACGATGATGCTCCACCCAATTGAGCCATACTGACAATGGCCTCATTAAAAGTTTAATTTATTCACCAATGTGGACTCATTGATGGGTTAATAATTTATTAATACCATTATTGATTTTGATGCTCAAATTATCCCAGATTTGGCTTTTGGGACCCTTTCCAAGTCTGTCTTTTTGACATGTCTCCATCATTCTTTGAACACTAATGCTTTATAGCACAATAAGATGTTCTAAGCCAGTTTTGTATTTCCTTGGCCCCAGGCCTGGAATCAGCCATTTCTCTAAGAAGCCCTGATTCTTTTTAGAGGAGAATTGTATTTAGAAGCCAAGGCCTGGGTACTGTGCTCATAGCTGTTGGGTGTTGCTGCTGCCAGGCCCGGTCAGTAAACAGAGCCAAGAAATATGTGTGTTAAAGTCAGGTTACATTTACATTCTGTTTTTTTATATTTGAGTAGTTGCTAAAAATCTGGAGTTCATTCTAATCTTCCCAGAGAATTCATTTTCGTTTTCTCTTGCTTTCAACTTCCTGGCCCTCCTTACTGGTCTTGGGCTCCAAACAGGTACACTCTCCCTTTGTTGCCCAACCTATGTGGTTGGATGCTTTCCACTTTGACCTTGTTTTCCTAGGATTACAGTGCCTACTTTTGTGGTTTAATATGCCCCTGCCCTCCTCTGTCCTGTGGATGACCTACGCGCTTAGCTTGAACTCTGACTTCTATTGTAACAGAAACACTCAGCAGGGAGTAGGAGGTCGAGCCATAGATAGGGGCTCTAACTTAGAGTAGGATCTGTTTTTTCCCGCGCTAGGTCCCTATCCTTTGTTCCCAGCTCGTGATGCTTTGCCCCCCCTTGCTTCTGTTTTCCCGCGCTAGGTCCCTATCCTTTGTTCCCCGTTTGTCCCCGCCTATGCCCACT
>PVIW01007761.1:0-35897 GCA_004026585.1 Noctilio leporinus | reverse complement strand
TCATACTGGACAGGCATCCCCTAACCCTGGGACATGGTTCAACCTCACTTCTGTCTGGCCTTCCACACCCTACTCTAGGGTGTGTCCTTGTGCTTGGACATGCTCTTCACCCTCTTGGGCTCTGACACTTATATCTCACCCTGTTTGTGTTCCGGTGTCCCAGGCCTGGCCACCCTATGTGTGAACACGTTTTCACCCCTCTTAAGTCCCGGCTTCTGATGTCAGGCTGGGTCCTCTTGAGTGGATGACTTCCTCACATACTCAGATTTGACATACTGCCTGGCTACCCCTCAGTCAGATATACTCCAGCCCTTTGTAGGACATTTCCTCATCCTGCCCAGGCTCTAACACTCCATCCACACTGTGCCACCATAATGTATGCATCTACTTAACCTCTCCCAATTTAGGACTGAATTTTCAGTAAGAGCAGAGGAAAGGTTAAGATAGGGGAGACTTAAGTATTTTTTAAGAACAAACTTGGTTGATAATGAAAATAGATAGGGTTTTTGCAAATGCTATTAATGTGGTTGAGTCTAGATTTTACACTGTAGCATAAGCACAGTAGAGAATTTCTGAAAAACTGCACAGGGTACAGCATGTTGCTTAGGGGAGTGCAGGTTGTTTTTTCGGCTCGGAATGCAGCTGAACTTTTCCCAGTGAACTTGCTTTGCACATTGTGGTAAAAGGATCTTTCATAGGGTTATATGGAAAGGTAAAAAACTTTGTAACCCCTCTCACAGCTGTCTCTGTATCTTTATTAATATGATCCTGAGAGTATTATTAGGAATGAAAAGCAAAGTGTAAAATTTTGAAACAACTTGTTTGTACAATTATACAACTAAGTTAATCATTTTCTAACAAGTTTCAACAATGACTGTATTCTTCTACAGAGGTGTTAACTTGTTATGGGTTAGAAAGCACCCTTTGATACAGCATTTTCAGGCTGGAAAAAGGGCTTTAATTTCAGAGTCCAGTGAAACAAATGGAGACTTGTTGGAAATATTAACACTACCTTTTTGCTTGTTTGTCTAGCTTAAAGAAATCAATGTTTATTAGGTGATGTTTGCTAGCGTGTTCTGAAGTATATACAGTTTCTTTTGACTGTGTTGTCAACTTTAAGACAGTTCAATTGGTGTGGATTTTGAAATATTATACCTTAGCCTCCTCAGTGTATAAGTTTGTAATTAAAGGAACAGTGTGCTGAAGTCAAATCATTACTGTCTAGAGAACAGGTTACTGTTTTGCTTGATGAATACTAGCTGGTTTGAAGATTTGAATGCTGTGAAATGAACAAGGGGTCTAACACTGTGTGTTTCAGTTTGTAGCTCTAAGTAACACTTAAAAGAGAAGAGAGCCTGGCATGGTTACCATATACAGCAAAGATTCATTTTGTGAAGAGTGAGTGTTACATTTTTCTCCTAATCTCATAATATGTTGTAATTAAGGAAAAATAGATCTTAATTGATGATCCAGCAGAGTGATCAATAACATGACACTCTTAACTCCCTCCTATCCCCCACCCCAAAACCATTAAATTTTCCTGCTATCTGAACACTGTCAAAATCTTTGTCTGTTTTTGACTTGGAGCTGAGTGTACTTAATCATTCTGAGGACATGGCCCTAAGCACGGAGCATGGATGGCCCTTCCAGTGAATCACTGAGAATTGTGTTCAGAAGAGTGGTATTGAATAGAAGCTCTCTCTTGGTTTACTTTCAGGCTTCGTTCTCCCACAAGTAAGAACTGAGTAGACTTTCTTCTTTCAAACTCATTTTAGCTGTTTGTGTGTCATTTTTCTATAGTTAAGGGATGAGGCTGTTGTCAGCAGGTATGACTTACTCATTTCCTTTGACTCCAAAGGAAAACTTCTTTAAAGAGTAACAGTGGTGTGTTTTCAGCAAATTATCTCTTGTCAGAGAGAGAGAAGCAGTTATGGGAGCTGGAAACTACATGTCAGACATTGGAAGAAAACTCATTCATCAAACACTTACTGTGCAGGTGTGGAACTGGGGTCATAAGACGGTTAGTGACCTCAAGGAGCTGCCAGTCTATGGGAGGACAGATATTTAATCAGAGATACACTGGTGGTTCTCCATCTCGGCTGCGCGTTGGGATAAGTTAGGGAGCTTTAAAAAATACCAGTGCCTAGAGATTCTGATTTAATTGTTCTGGGGTATGGCCAGGGCATCAGGACTTTTTAAGGCTCCCCAGGTAGTTGTAGTTGTGTAAGGGTTGCCTGTGGTAAGAGCTGCAAGAGTGCGGAGGCCCAGGGCTCTGGGAGTGTAAAGGGGCACTTAACCCAATCTGGGCTACAAGAGAGGGGGATTGAGAAGGCTTCCCAGGGAGGAGGAAATGCCTGAGCTGAGGCTTGATGAATGACTTTGTCAAGTTGAAAAGATTAGAAAGTTTGTTTCTTGCAGCATGCAGAAGAGCAGCTGAAAAATGTACAATAGAACAGTCAAGTGGTAAGTGCTTTTGGATGATTCATGTTGACTCTGCTACTTTCTTGCTTTGTCTTTGACCAATTTATCCTCTGAGTTTGTGTCCTTAACTCTGAACTGGGGGTAATACTTACACAGTTGTTGAAGAATAACTGAAATAATGCATTTAAAGTGCTTAGGGTCATGCCTGGCACATAGGAAACAGTAACTTGTGGTCACAGTATGGTAATGATGTTATTGGAGAATTAGCATGGTTTGTTCTGAAGGCTACAACTAGTTCTGGCTGAATCTTCAGGTGCAGAACTGCAGGAGGTGAGTGTGGGTGGCAAACAAAAGATGCTTGGCAGATGGACAGGGTTCCACAGTGTGGAAGTATAGGAGTGTAAAGCAATTAATAATGGAATATCATGGCAGAACCAGGACATTTCCATGGTAATATGTTAAGATACAGCATCAAGTATTCTGGAAAACTTGGGTCCATATTGGAAAATTGGCTCTGAATATGGTATTCTCAGCATCATTACTTGTACTGAAATAGCAGTGAGTGTTAATAGGACACAAAAAGGATTTCAGTTCCTTTAGTCAAGTAGTTAAAAGTATTGAGCGTCTTGAAAAGTAGTGGAAGATATAAGCAATCTCAGGTTAGTCTCAGATTTTCTGAAAATTGTTGTAGTCTTAATTGTTTACAGACTTAATGAAAATATTAAGTAAGAGTCACTTGGCCATTTGCATTTAGAGGACACGCTTTTAAATTTAGTTTTTTATTTACAGAGAAAATGTTCCCATCTGTATTGGCTTCACTGGCCCTTAAAGTAACTTATGTGTATTTGTTGGTATGTTATATAACTTGTTACAACATTGTCTCCATTTCTTCCATAAGGCAACATGTAAATGATCATGGATGAGCATGACTATAATTTACAGTCTAATCTCTTCTTAGTGTTTTAGTCAGCTTTTTGCTTTTATTTTTCTCTTTTAAAAGAGACTGTCATAATCTTTGGCTCCATGTAATAGAGCTCTGGCAGCTATTTGAACTGAGTAAGAAACTGTTGAAATGATTGATTATTGAGGTATAACCTATGTGTGTTTTATGTTGTATGCACTAAGTTATTTGGAAGAAGAATTACACTCAATTGTATCAGTGGTTTGGAAAGTGTGATTACTAGTCCTAGTCCAGCAGCATAAGTATTACCTGGGTACTTGTTAGACATGCTAATCCGTGGGTTCTACCCCAAAAACTCTGGAGATGGGGCTGTACATAAAGTCACTCGTATCATTTATTGAAATCTTGTAGACCCCAGCAAGGCTAGTTTGTGCTTTCTTTATTCCTTCTCAATACTTACTTGATTCTGGCTGTGTGCCAGGCACTGTTCAGGGAAACACTGGTGGGTATGATAGACAATCTCTGCTTTTCTGCAGTTTACATGTAGAGAAGGATGACGACCATAAACAAGATTTGATAGATACTATGTGAATAATTAAAATTAGATCATGGAGAGTATATTGAGGAAACCTTTCTGAGAAAGTGAAATATAAACTGAATTTTGGATGACAGGAAGGCCACCTATAAAGATCACTGCAAAGGGCTACAAGATAGGAATGAATTTGGGTCTTTGAGGAGGAGAGAGAAGGCCATTGTGGCTGGAATGCAGTGAGCAGGGAGAGAGGTTATGAAGTGAAGTTGGAGACACAGGCAAAGACCAAATCATGTAGGGCCTTGTAAGGACTTTATTTCCTCTTCCCAGTTTCTTTTGAAATTGTGATAAAATACATGACATTAAAATTTCCATCTTAATGACTTTTAAACATACAGTTTGGTGATATTAAACACATTCATATTGTTGTATAACCGTCACCACCTTCTAGTTCCAGAGCTAAGACTTTGAGTGGTATGGGAAGCTTTTGGGAGGTTTTGAGCAGAGGACTGACATAACCTGAGCTTTAGCATAAAAAGATTATTGGCCACTAAATTGAAATCAACTGTAGGAGGGCATGGGCGGAAGCAGGGAGACCAGCCAGGAGAATGAGTACTACAGCAACAGGGGCATGGTGATGGTGATCTGTCAGAGATGGAAGAGTTGGGATGTTGACCAGCAGTGAAAACTCTGGATATATTTTGATGATCAAGTCAACAGAATTTGCTGATTGGTTGATTGTGGCATATAAAACAAAGGGAATCAAGGGTGACACCAAGATTTTTGATCTAAATAAGTGGTGGATTTCAGGAATTGCAGGTTTGAGGAGAAAAGTACTAGTTGTGAAGTGTAGTGGGCAGTTGGATAACAGAATTTGGAGTCAGGGACAAAGGCAGGTTAGAGACATGACTTTGGGGCTTGTCAACATTTGCATAATTAAAGCCAGGAGACTGAATGAGATCACTTAAATAACTAGTCTAGATAGGGAGAGGTCCAGGTCTAAGTTCCAGGCTGGGAGAGCTTACTCGAGAAGAAATTAGCAAAGGAGCAGTCAGTAAGTTAGGAAGAATACTAATAAAGTGATAGTCTGGAAGGTGAATGAAGTGTATCCAGAAGGAGGGCAAGCCAGTCAGTTTACTGTGTCAAATGCTGCTGAGAGGCTGAGTGAGGGGAGCTCTGAGAATTGACCATCGTAGCACATTTTAGCAATGTGAAGATCATTGGTGATGTAACAAGTTTCAGTGATGTGGTTGGGCCCAGAAGCCTGGCTGAAGTATGTTGACGAGAGAAAGGAGAAGGAGCAGAGAACAGGAGTAGAGACAGTGTTCTTTACTTAGATGTCAGGTCTGCACAATGAACTTAACTTAGTGGCATAGGTTAATGTGTTGGAGCTCTGGTGTTTAAAAATTTGGTACGTAACACACTTCCATGCTCATGGTTGCTATTTCAGTTTTTTAGATGGGGAGAAATAAAAATGGAAACTTGGGTACAAAATGTAAAAGCTCTAAAGAGCCTTTGAGGAGTCATAGGGTCCTGTAGAGTAGATCTTAAAAGCCATTATCTTAATCTAGAGCAATGAAATTCTGAGATGAAATTCAGCCAGTTGCAAAATAGACTTAAGAAATATTTATGTAAGTTTTAGAAGAAATATTACTGGTGTTCTTCAGATGACCTTAGAACATTCCTTTCTTTAACCAAACACTGTTCTTTGACGTCATTTGAATGAAAAGCATGTTTCCATGTGGTGTCTTCCACAAATGTTTGGTGGCTAAAGGAGGCTGACTTTATGGGTCATGTTGCATCTCTGCAGGAAAAAAGAACACAAAAAATTTTTCCAAGGCTCTCAAAATTGCAATTTACTTTGTTTTAGTTTATTTATTTTTAAGTAAGATAACTCTTATTTAGTGTCTACTTTTTAACTTGTATTTGACAAGGTATATTTAAATACCTTGAGTTGTATAGCAGCCCAACACTTTTCAGCTGTAGGTCAAGTTTCTATTCAATGAAGAAATAAAGATCCTTTATAAGAGAAATAACTAGATCCATGAAGAAATGGTAACATTTCACAAGAGAAATAACTAGACCCATGATTGACAAAACACATTTTTCTTTCTATTGCTAATGAAGAAATGACCCTTCACAAGAAAAATAACTAGATCCATGATTAAAGAAATGATGATTCTTCACAAGAGAAATAACTAGATCCATGATTGACAAAACATACATTTTTCTTTGTACTGCTAAGGGAATAAAGGGAGTCTTACCATATTTTACTGAATCTAAGTTGCCATTATTTGTAAGATACACTGTTATTATATATGTAAAATCAAGGAAGAAAAAAAAATCTGCTATGTAGAATTGTAAGATGTAATAGATTGTAAGACAGGGGAAAATGCTAGGGAATGGGGGAGAAGTTCATTTTAGAATCAATGAAACAGAATTTGAGCACCTGGAAGTGTGAATTCTGGTTCACTTAGGAACTCTGCCTCAGGTTCCTCTCCTATATGTCATGATAATGCCCAATGCACCCACCTCATGGGATTATAGTAAGAATGGAATGAGATACAGGATAGTTATTTTGGAAAGTGGAATCTACTGGGTAAATTCAAGATATTTATTTCATTGAACTTAAACCTTAGGTTTGATTAGGCAACTCATGTTTTTTCTCTGAACTTTGTTGTCAGGTTTAAAATAGAATTCAGTTATAGACATTTGAAATTATAACATTTCCTTTTGCTGAGTGATTTTTATTCAATCTGGAAATAATATCTTTTTATTGTAGTTTTAGAATCAAAGAGAAAGAGAAAATGTAATGATAATATAACCCCGATGTTCTTGTCCCTTGGAATTAACTGTTAACATTCTGTTAGTGCTGTGATCTTTTAAAAACTTATTATGAAATATTTATGATATAAAAAGGTAAAAGGATATAATAATGAACATTCATATACTTACAGTTGCCAATACAGGCGAAGCCCTTGTGTGGGAAAAGTCTTACATTTAGATTAGGATTCTGTCTCATAATAACCTAGTGAGGTAGGATACTGCTTGTTTTGTTTCAGTCTTAAAACCTGTAAATAAGCAAGTTAATTTCACCATATGAATGTTTTATCCTGCAATATGTGGGAGAGGGCTATTTTGTGCTAGTGTTGTCTTGCTTGGAGTTTCTTCAAAATTCTACTTATGGCTTTGGAGATCCAGTTGTGTAAATTGGATATGTGACATCTGTAAAATTGTAATAATGGCTAGCCAGTTATTGGGTAGACATTATACCCAGACAATTTGTGTGTGTGTGTGTTTTAAGTTTCACAGTAATTTTTTTGATTAGGTGTTTTCATTTTAGATTAGGTAGGCATGGCACAGAAGTTGAGTAACTTGTCCAAGGTTCCATAACCATGAAGTTGTGGAGCTAATGATTTTAATCAAGGAGTGCTTTATACCACAGATCACATGTTCTATAACTATGCTGCCTCAGTCCTTGTCAGTACTCATGATCTGTTTCTTTCATAGGCAAAACCCAGAGACCACATTTGAAGTGTATGTCGAAGTGGCCTATCCTAGGCCAAGAGGCTCTCTTTCAGGTATTTGCATGTTCAATTATGATATATGTTTGTTTATTATATGAGATAGTCATGCACATGGGATTATATGTGAATATTCTAAACTTATTTAAGTATGTTTAAGTGACTTTCACTTTTATTTGTGCCTACATCATTGTAAGTGCTGTGGACAATTTAAATTAGGAGTTAAAGCCACAGTGGGCTTGGAGCATGGCTTTATTCATTGTAATAATTGGGTTTTGGTTTATACTTTTCACAGATACCTGGAAGTCAGTTATTTAGTAGGAAATGTTGTTACCTTGCTAACGAGGAAGGGTTAGAATTAGGTTATAAAGTAAGGAACTACGTATTACTTCTTGACCTAAAATCCTTGGTTATTGAGAAAAAACAACCTTATGACCCAGTGTTTTCTTTTTTCTTAGTGCCCTCAAAGAGTGATGAATATGCCAAAGTTATGTTAGGGAGCAACTTGTGGTCCACACTACTAACAGTTGCATATGTTATTTGGTGTTAAGGGGAGTGAATTTACTTGGATTAGAAACTTGAATTAATTAGGATTTCAGTGATAGTTATACCCTTAATTGTCTATATTTTGGGCATATTTTCTATTTCATTACTTACTTAGATTGTGATACTCATAAAAATAGCTGCATTTTACTGAGTTTGTCTTACCTTGCATGCTTGATTGACATACATAGTCAGTCCTTAGAATATAGCCCTTAAAGGTAGTTGGGTGGCATCTCTATTACACCTGTGAGAAAACAGAATCTCAGAGAGGCCAGATAACTTACCAGGATCACAGAGTGAAGTCCCCTTCACTCTGTTGCATTGTCTTTTTGAAGACAATGACCATGATGATACACATCTTTCAATGTCATCTGCAGGGCTTTACCCAGCATTACCAATGTTTATTAAAATGAATGAATTTCTAAAAGCAAAAGGGAGATAGCTGTGTATGCTCCTCTTTTTGAATTCTCTAACAGGCCATGAAACATGATACACATGTATGGTTGTGTAGTAGTACATACTTGTTTTTATTTTCCTGATGATTGAGATTGGGCACCTTTCATATGCTTATTGTCATCTTATTCAGCTTCTTATTTATTAAAAAAAAAAAAAGATTTTATTCATTATTTCTAGAGAAGGGCAACGGAGGGAGGAAGAAAGGGAGAAAAACATCAGTGTATGGTTGCCTTTCACCTGCTTCCAGCCATAGACCTGGCTGGAGATCTGGCCTGCAACCTGGTTATTCACCCTGACTGGGAATTAAACCAGCGGCCTTTGGGTTTGCAGGCCGGCACCTACCCACCGAGCCACCAGCCAGGGCTCATCTTCTTCTTCTTTTTTTAAATTTTAATTTAATTTTATTGTTGTTTTATTACATCCATCCCCTTTTTTCCTTCTGTGTCCCCTTCCCCACCAACCCACACCCACCAAAGTCAATCCCACTTGTTGTTCATGTCCATGGTTCTTCCATACTGGTTCCTTGACTAAACTGCTCTTCTTTGCCTTCTCCTCTCCCCTCCCCTCTGCCCACCGAAGGTTTAGTCATTGTATTCATGAATCTGGCTCTGTTTAGCTTGTTTGTTTGTGCTCAGAAGGGCATTCCATGAAATCCATGGGAGGGACATATAATTTGTCACTTCCTCTTAGACATTGCATCAAGGCCTATAACACTGAACAGGATACCTTCCAAACATTGTGAAAAGAAGATATGGGTACACAAATTGAACCCATGATGCCATGTACTTTCTTTGGAAGTTTGTAAGGTTTCCTAGTTGCTATTACCAGTGAATAAGCTGTCACTTCATATTTAATTTTACGTAATCTTTTGTCTACTTCTACTTTTTTTTTTCCCCCCCTCAATGTATGGTTGCCTTCTACCTGCCTCCAGCCACGGACCTGGCTGGAGACCTGGCTTGCAACCTGGTTATGTGCCCTGGCTGGGAATCGAACCAGCGACCTTTGGATTCATAGGCTAGCACCTTATCCACTGCGCTACCAGCTGGGGCTTTATTTGTTTTTAATAAACCTTATCATATTCGCCTATTCCTGCTACTATTTCATGCATTATTTTTGCCATTTTAAACAATTGCAAGTAAATCTGCCTTAAAATTTAGTCTTTGTTCCTTGGACCTGCATCTCTGATCTCTACCAAAGCATCTGAGCAAATTTAGGTATAAATCTTACACTATACAGTACTAGTGTCTGGGCATAATCTTCTCTTTGAAGTTTGTTTGCATCCCCCAGAGGGATTAGTTCCCTGCTGTGAGAAGGTGGGTTAGAAAGCACTGAAACTAATTTACTGGTCTTTAATTGGGGGAATTAGTATACATTTTGTTCTATAAACTTATGTGGGAGTTTCATTCTTACAATTTTTCTTATACTGTGGTATGTTAGGTTCTCATGTAAATTAAAAAAATACTAAAAATTTTCTCAAGCTATCTGAGTACATGCTGGCAGATTATCTTGGTGTATTTTTTCTGTTATCTTTAAACTTTTAGTAGCTTATTTTCTGAGTATGTATAAAATTAAATAAATTCAGAAAAATTAAGAGAATGCCAGTAATAACTGTATAATGTCAGTAATAACTACTATTACTGTTTTGGTGTATTTATTTCTATTTCCTGTAGTCTTGTGTATATGTACGTGCATGAATAAAATATATAAACTTTCCCTCCAAACTCCTACTTTATGTGTGTTTGTTCCCTCCCCAAGTTAATTATTGTTTTTTACATAAAATTATTAATACAGCTTTGTAAAAGTCATTTCAGTTGCTATGGATTTCACATCATGTTTATGAGCTATATTTACTTATAATTGGATCTTTAGATTGTTTCCACATTTTTCCTGTTATAAATAAGCCAATGAACATCTTTGTGTATGAAGTTTGCAATTCAGGTATGTAATTTTAATGCTTTAGAAAATAGTTGGATCATTTTGAGTAGATCTTTGATCTACTTTGTTCTTAATTTTTTAATGCTTTTTTTTTTTTTGGTGCCATATCTCATGTGACCATCTCAAGTTGTGAAAGTTCCCAAAGCCAAGTTTAGTCTGTTTTACTAAAGGTCTCGGAAGAGGGTGCTCTTGCAAGAGGGATGATCCTGCCCAGCCTCATGATCAGATTGTACTGGCCATGCCGAAACTCTGGAATGCACTTCAAATACAAGTGTCTCCTTCCAGCTGGCATCTCTGAGCCTGCTGTGGGCACTGTTCTTGGCCAGCCGCTTAGCACTGGGAGAGTGGCAGCATCAGGTTCTCAAGGCTGTTTGGTGAGCCACCTTCATCCTGTGTCAGCTTCTGTCTCAGTGTTTTTAATGTGTTAGTCCAATAACCACTTTGTAAAAGTGCACAGTCAAATTGAGAAACTGTTGTAAGAACTCTGTGAAAAGATTGCTGTAGACATTGTGTTACGGGTTAGCTGAGATTTTTAGCTACCTTAGTGTTATCGGTAACCTTCAAAAAAAGAAAACAACTTGGCTTTAAAATCACTCTTATAAATATCTGTCCACATTTGTATATTGGCAGTATCTTGAAGGCAATTGAATTATGGCCAACTTAAGATATTGAGAGCCAGATTTGTTGTTCTGAACTTTAACTGTCACTTTACTGGACTTGGTTTTTTTTTTTTAAGATTTTCTATATTGTTTTCAGAGAGAAGGGCAGGGAGGAAGGAAGAAAGGGAGAGACGCATCTATGTATGGTTGCCTTTCACCTGCCTCCAGCCAAGGACCTGGCTGGAGACCTGGCATGCACCCTGGACCTGGCTTGCAACCTGGTACAGGACTCTTAAGAGCTTTGTCTAAATCTTGATCACAGTGTATACTCAACATTATTAGATGTTTTAAAAAGTTGACTTTAAAAGTAAACAACAATTTACGGTCTCTTTAGAAGTGGAGTAGAGGGAGTAAAAAAGTCCTTTTGAGAGTTTTTATTTCAGATTAAAAGATTTTTAAAGGTTATTAACAAAATTTACAGTCTTATTTCTTTTCAATGATATAGTAAATCACAGCAAACTTTTCTTCCTGTTCCTGAGGTGTGAAATTTAGGGGCCACCTGGATATAAATTACAATATAGGAAAATGTCAAAATTTTTGGTAATTCATGACAGTATGGTTCTTTTTGCTGTATTTGTAGTTCACAGTGTTAGGCCTCTGCCCTTTTTCATGGACTATTGATCTACTAAATTATGAAATCCATGTGAGCAGCAAGTTTGTTGTATGAAAAAAATTATTCCCTCAAAATGCCAATCTTGGAACCTCATTTTCTTAACTATAAAATGAGGGTCCTTATACTATATACTTCATGCAGTTGAAAGGATTAAATGGAAATGCACAATGTATGAGACATGGAAAGTTCTTAGTAAATGGGAGCTGTTGTTATTTATCACTTGTTTTAAAGGTTTAATGTTTTTCAAGAAGTTTCTGGTTTACAATAAGATTGAGGGGAAGCTACAGAGATTTCCCATATACTCCCTGCTCCACACATAATCAACACCCCCCACCAGAATAGTATATTTATTACAATTGATGAGCTTACATTGACACCCAAAGTCCATTATTTATGTCACAGTTTACTCTTGGGTGTTGTATATTCTTTGGGTTTAGACAAATGTGTAATGTCATGTATTCATCATTATTGTATCATACAAAGTGTTTGCACTGCCCTAAAATTTTTCGGTGTTTTGCCTGTCATCCTTTCATGCCTCCTCATTCCCTGACAATCCCTTATCTTTGTATTGTTTCCATAGTTTTTGCCCTTTCCACAATATCATGTTGGTGGAATCATATAGTATGTAACTTTTTCAAATGGCTTCTTTCACTTAGCAATATGTATTTAAGGCTCCCCTGTGTGTTTTCATGGCTGGACAGCTCATTTCTTTCAGTACTAACATTCCATTGCCTGGATATGTCATAATTTATCCATTCACCTACTGAAGGACATCTGGGTTGCTTCCAAGATTTGGCAATTATGAAGAAAGCTGCTATAAACATCTATGTGCAGGTTTTTGTGTGGGTCTAAGTTTTCAACTCCTCAGGTAAATACCAAGGAGCATGACAGCTGGACACTATGATAAATATGTGTAGTTTTAATAAGAAGCTGCCAAACCATCCCCCAAAGTGTCTGTACCATTTTGCATTCCCTCCTGCAGTGCAGGAGGGTTCTGTTGCTGTACACCTTCACCAGCATTTGGTGGTGTCGGTGTTTCGGATTTTGACCATTCTAAGAGATGTGTAATGGCATCTTAATTATTTTAATTTGTACTTTCCTGATGATATATGATATGGAGCATCTTTTCATTTTCCACCTGCATATCTTTGGTGAGCTATTTGTTAAGGTGTTTGGCCCATTTTTAATTGAGCTCTTTGTTTACTTACTGTTGAGTTTGTTTTTTTTTTTTTATTTTAATTTTAAAGAGTTTATTTATTTCCAGAAAGAGAGGAAAAGGAGAGAGGCAGAGAGAGAGAGAAACAGGGAAGCATCAATGTATGGTTGCGTTTCACCTGCCCCCAGCCACAGACCTGGCTGGAGACCTGGCCTGCAACCCGGCTTTGTGCCCTGGCTGGGGAATCGAACCAGTGACCTCTGGGTTCACAGGCCGGCACCTTACCTACTGTGCTACCAGCCAGGGCTACTGTTGAGTTTTAAGAGTTCCTCATATATTTTGGATAACAGGCCTTTATTAAGTGTCTTATAAATACTTTTTCCCAGTCTGTGGCTTGTCCTCTCTTTCTCTTGACATTATCTTTGGCAAAGCAGAAGTTTTTAATTTTAATGAAGTCCTGATTATTAGTTTTTTTTTCATGGATCAAGCCTGTGGTATTATATATAAAAAGCTATCACTATACCCTAGGTCATCTAGGTTTTCTCCTGTGTTATCATCTAGCAGTTTTATAGTTTTGTATTTTACATTTCAATTTATAATCCATTTTAAATGAGTATTTGTGAAGATGTAAGGAAGGTCTGTATCTAGATTTAGTGTTTTTTTTTTTTTTTTTTTGCATGTAGATGTCCAGTTGATCCAGTATTGTTTGTTGGAAAGACTGCCTTTGCTCTTGGCAAAGATCAGTTGACTGTATTTATATGGGTCTGTCTTCAGGCTTTCTTTTGACCCATTGTCTGTTCTTTCACCAATATCATCCTGGTTTGGTTCCTGTAGTTTCATAGTAATTCTTGAAGTCTGCTAATATCAGTTGTTAGATATTGCTCTTTTCCTTCAATAGTGTTGTGACTCTTCTGGGTCTTTTGCCTCTCCATACAAACTTTATAATCAATTTGTCAATACCCTCAAAATAACTTGCTGGTATTTTTTATTGTAATTGCATTTAATCTAGGGATCAAGTTGGGAAGAACTGATAATAGTGATAATACAGAGCTGCCTTCTCTAATAACATAGAATATATTTCCATTTATTTAGTTCTCTGATTTTGTTTATTAGAGTTTATTTATTATATATAAGAACTCTCATAGAGTTCTTATATATATTTTTGTTAGATTTATACCGAAGTAGCTGTTATTTTAAATTATTTTTGTGTAAGGCAAGAGTTCCTATCTGTGTAGCACTCTGCTATTTAACAATTGTTCTCGAGCTAACTGTTGAAATGTAGGAAGTAAAATCAACTAGCTAAAGTAGATTTTTCAGAATCCATACGTTTAAGCTTAAGTACTTTATTCATGGGAAAAACCGTAACTTATACACTATGGCTTTGGTTTGCCCTGAGGATTTTTCTATATTATATTGCCCAGCGTAGTTACTGATCATGTCGGTGACATTAAATCATTGTATTAATCAGGATTCTTTTTGTTGCAACTGGAAGAAGCCCAATGAAATCTGGCTTGAGCAAAAAAGGGAATTTATTTGCTGTCAATAGTGAGAAATTCAGTGATATATTCAGTCCTTGGGTTTGCTGGATTTAGGTGTTCTGCTTATATTTTGATAGATTTGTCATTTCTTTCTTCCTTGGTTTTCTGTCTTGTGTGTTGGGTTCAATTTTGGGCAAGTGCTTCTTGCACAATGGCAAAGAGATGGTTATTAGGATGTCCAGGGTTATATTCTAATACTTCAGTTACCCACGTGGAAAAAGCATCTCATATTATTTTGAGCTATAGCCCCAAGGATAGTTGTACTAGGCCTCATTTGGGTCATAGGCCAAATCTATGAACCAGCCACCGTGATGGTGAGTTGGCTGGCTCTGAGATGTCAATTGTGGGATGAGGGAGGGTGTGTAGAGGGATGTTCAGTGCCATCTGAATTCTATAGCCTGAGAATGGGCAGGGTAGTTCCTCAGAGGAAAATTCAGTGCTGTCACCAGAAGAAGGAAGAATGGATACTAGACTGCCAAAACCATTGCAGTCATTAAAAAAAAAAAAAGTTTTATTTGAAAGTATTCTTTTCAGAACATGGAGGTGTATAATCCAGTTTGGCAAGATTTATAACCAAAATGATTAAGTTTCAATACTTAAAACTGTAGGTCTTGAACTTTCTCAAAAACTGCCCTATAAGTTTGATTTCCAGGATATTCTACAGACTGAGATTTTATCTTACCTCTCATCTTTAGTTAAGAGTTCTTCTCTTATTCTTTGAGCACTCAGATTAGGTTTAACAACATGCTGCAGCGTGGAAAGTAGAGTGCAATCTCTGTAAGACTACTGTTTTAAATGTGTAGGGGACTCTTTGTTGTTAAACCTTTAGGAAATTGTATTCTAGCTTTTGAACTTCTTTTGGTATTATTTCACATTTTGCATTCCCTGCTTTAAGTTGCATTGAAAACATGCAGTCTGCTCAGGGGTTTTCATTAGAAAAAAAAGCTATACTGAAGATGTCACTGTGAGCTTGCTTTGCCCAGCAGGAAACTTTAATAAATTGTTTGATTTAAAGACAGTTATCTAACCTTTAATGTGTTCTTAGGCATTAGAATTTTATGCTATCATAAAGCCTTATTTGAAGAGAAAATAGATGCAGATATATTGTTGTCTAGATTGTAACAATGTCCTTAAGTATTTTCATGGGTAATTAGTAGTAAAAACAATGTAAAGGAAAGACTGGAGTGTTTGACATCAGTTTTCTTCTGTCGTTCACTAATAGCTTGCCCTTGGGAAGGTTATTTAAACTGAATTCTAGTTTGCCCAGTATTTAAATGGGACATACCTCTTTGGCAGATTGATTTGTAAATTAGAGACAATATGTATTAAAATGCCTATACTGAAACAGGTACAAATTAAGCATTCTTGTGATGATTTAATTCAGTATCATCTTTCAGTGGAAAAAGAAACAAACAACCCAAGCTTCAAACCCAAACCAAATAATAACACTTCCCACAGTTGTGATTTTGTTAAGGAATTAAATCTTTTTCCTGATAATGGAATTAACTTAAATTCCTTTTTGAAAGGGTTCAAATACTAGAAGAAGAGAGAGATGAAGGTATGAAGCTTTCTTCATGAAAAGAAAACTGAACAGTTAATTTTCTCTTTCAGAAAATGTAGGATTACTTCTGAATTTCTTTAAGAAAAATACTTTTAGGACACATGGATAATTTCAAATGATCAAACTGTGTATTTTTCCCCTTCACTTACATGTCACAGTTAAACTTAAAGAAGAACCCAATGATCAATCCTTAGTTACCAGGATTTTTTTTTTTAAACTATCTACTTGCAAGAAGAGCCAGATGCCAATAAAATAAGCTGGTATCAGAGATTTATTAAAACAGTTCATTCTGGAATATGGTCTATACTTAGTGTATATTTAGTCTAGTTTTCTGTCTTCAGCAGAAATCATCACTGATACTCAGAATGATGGAATTGGCTTCCAGAACATCAGAGGAGAGCATTCCATTAGTTTGTGAGGTTGTATTTACTATGGAAGAAAAACTGACAAAAGTATTTGGGAAAAGTTATCTACACAGACCAAAATGAAAAATATTTTCACCGTGGCTGCTGTGGCTCAGTGGATTGAGCACCAGCTTTTAAACCAAAGGCTCACAGGTTTGCTTCCAGGTCAGGGTGCATGCCTGGGTTGTGGGCCAGTTTCCCAGTTGGGGGCACATGAGAGGCAGCCACCCATTGATAATTGTCCCTCTCTTTCTCCTTCCCTTCCTGTCTCTCTAAAAATAAATAAATAAAATCTTAAAAAAATTCTTTTCATCATGGCTCTCAATGAAGTAGAAAATCAGCAGAATGTTTAACTTATTTTCTCTTTCTACTAATAAATTTTTTTAAAATAAAAGTTCTTCCTCCTCTTCACTGAAATCTTCAAAAATATAATTAGCAAAATCTAGTTAAGAGCAGGTTTATAGAATCAAACCATCTGAGTTCAAATTCCAACTCTACCGCATATTAACTTATATCCTTGTGTGATTTCGGGCAAATTGCTTACTTCCTCTTTTTGCCTTAGTTTCCTAAACTGTGAAATGGGGATGATGACTATAATACCGTATAATGTTGTTATAAAGATCAAATGAGAAAATATTAAAGAATTAAGCACAGGAATGGCACAGAGTACCTCTGAGTTTAAACTATCATTAAGGATAGTTGAGAAGTATCAGAAATGTCACTGTTTCTATTGTAGGTGTTGTCCATCTGCAAACTTGATAGCAGAGCATTGGGAAAGGAGCTAAGGCAGTTCTAGGCCCAGGACCTTTGGAAGGCTTGATAGGTTTCTTTTTTTAGATTTTGTTTCATTATTTTTAGAAAGAGGGGAAGGGAGAGAGGCAGAGAGGGAGAGAGGCATCAATGTATGGTTGTGTTTCACCTGCCTCCAGCCACAGACCTGACTGGAGACCTGGTTTGCAACCTGGTTATGTGCCCTGGCTGGGGAATGGAACCTGTGACCTTTGGGTTCGCAGGCCAGCACCTTAACCACTGTGCTACCAGCCAGGGTGATAGGTTTCTTTATTGCCTCCTGCATCACCAGCAAATCCAGTTCAGGTTTTCAAAAGTTCTTAGTCCCTATATTCTCTTGTGTTTGTTGGATGGAGATTGAGTTGACTCAGGTTTTGTTTGGGTTTCTGTGGATCTGCTGTAGTAAGATAAAAGCTCAGATTTCAGCCCAATTTAAGTTGAGATTTAGGGCTGACCCCTGCACCCACCCACCCTTTTATTTTTCAGAAAGATGTATTTGTTTCACACTTTATCCATTCAGCATTATTTCTTATAAGCTTGCTGTATAAAACATGCTGGGGTAGGGGTTCATGCTGTACAGAAGAAACAACATTTGCAAAACCATAGAGGAATGGTTTATTTTTCTTCTTCTTTTTAAAAAAATGAGTATTTATTTATTTTTAAGATTTTATTTATTATTTTTAGAGAGAGGGGTAGGGAGACAGACACAGAGGGAGAGAGATATCAACGTACGGTTGCCTTTCACCTGCCTCCAGCTATGGATATGGCTTGCAACCTGGTTATATGCCCTGGCTGGGAATTGAACCAGTGACCTTTGGGTTCGCAGGCTGGTGCCTTATATCCACTGTGTCACCAGCCAAGGCTTTTTTCATTTTATTAATACAAAAATTTGTACTTTCAGTAAGATTATGATCAGCTTGAGGGGACCATATGCTATCACCCTTAGTTTGACTGTCAGTTCCACAAAGGCAGATATCACTGATTACTTGATTCACTGATATGTCTCCAACACCTAGAACAATGTGGTACATAGTAGGCTCTCGGTACATATTTGTTGGCAAGATGAATGAATTGACACAATTCTACCTGATTGCAGTGAATCTTAATATTTTCATTAGTTTCTACAGTTTCATTGTTGATAAATACCTCATTTCTAGTAGGTTGAATGGCTACTCAGTTTTCTATATTCTGTTTTTTAGTGGAATTCTTTAGACATTCATGTTAGAAGCAAGAAGAATCAGGAAATTAGTTTTCTTTCCAGCACTTTTTTTCGGGAAGATATTTTTTAGCCTTTTCTATGAGCAGATGTGCTCAGGATGAAAGTTTAAAGGAAGGCATGCTCACATTTGTCTCGCTAGGCAAGGAATGCCTTTTACTCCCCATTTAGTAAGTGTCCATCAGACTTCCCGGAGTACAATGAGGCTTTTACTCTGGGCCCGGCAGCCCATATTTCTTGCATTTTAGGCTTTTTCTGCCACCCCTGGGAAACTGCCTGGTGGTCTGGCATCATGGGAATTTGTCTCACTAAAAGTGGATTCCCCACCTTTTCCTCTAGCAGAAGCATTGGGTTTAGTGGAAAGAGCTCTGGACTTGGGTCTGAAATGCGGCTCTGCAGCTAATAGTGAGCTAACCTTGGAGAAGTTATTCACCTTTTTTCCTTGAGTTTTCTTATTTGTAAATATGAGTCTGATAATGCTTATCTTTTAGGGTTGCTGTGAGGGTTAAAAAAATGCTAACTGCAAAATAACCAACATGCCTAGTTTTCTTTCTTCTGTTGCCTCAAATCAGCCTCCTGACACAAAAGAACACCTGTATTGTTATTCATAGCTTGGAGGACCGTAGAGTCTTTGAAATGCTTATAATGATTTTTTTTGTGTATATATTTATGTGTGTGTGTGTATATATATAATACATATATGTTATGTGTATGTGTGTGTGTGTATATATATATATATGTGTATATATATATATATATATACTGTGTGTGTGTGTGTGTGTGTGTATGTATATAGCAGTGTGGAGGTTTTAAAAAATGTATTTCCAAAGATATGGAAAAGCTATTGAAAAAAAAAAACAACCTCATATACTTAATTTAAAAGTTTCCCAGAGAATGAGCTCTAAATGAGGGTCTTCCAAAACAGTTCCTATGTCCATACTCAGCTTCTTATGGAGGACATAACATGTGTTTGTGTTTACATGTTGAGGTGTGTGTGTGAAAGAGGGGGTGGAGAGATAGGAAGAAGGAAGTTGGGGGATGAGAATGAAAATATATAAGTGGTGAAGGAGATAGTTTATCCTGCTTTTGTAACTTTAGTTTTGCTATGCAATGTGCCAGAAGTTATTTCTCCCAAGGGAGGGTCTTTTTCAGTGGTTTGTGAAGGCAGCATAAATTCTCACATGCTGTTTGAGGAAGATGGTAATACAATTTACTACAACCAAAGTATTTTTTAACTTGTTAGAAACCAAAATCGGGTTGTAGTGGCAAAGTTGTCTGTGCACTCAAGTTTAACAAGTGTTCAAAGGATTAGTAAAGGAAATGTAGTTTACTCTGCAGCTTTTATGACAAAGAATTTAAAAGGGTTTGCTCTAAGCCCCACCATGTGTTTCTTCCTTTTCTCTAAAACTACCTCTAAGTTGAAAAGAGAGATGAATCTCTTAGGGAGAAACTATTAACTCTGAGGGAGTTTATCTTTGTTTGAGAGGAAGCAGAGTATTTACATTTGAATTGATTCTGAGTGTAGCTTGTGCCCTAATCTCATTTCTCCTAGAAGTTGGTGAAGAGTTTAAGTACTTCCTACTTTATGTTCTGGTCCTTGTAGTGCTATCCTAATTTTCTCGGGGATCATAAATTTCCTAATTAAAGTAAGCAAACTTCTGAGACACTGTGCATTGGCTTTGTATGGAAATAATTTCTGTAGCTGTCACAGTCATGGAAATAGGGCCATTGGCCAGAATTGTCTCATTTTCACAGCATTGATTATCACACTAAAAAAATACTATAAAAAATATAAAATATTACAGGAAGTTTGAAAGAGAAAGAATAAAATCACCTCCATCACAATCTCACTTTAAAGTTTTTTTTTTTTTTTAAGATTTTACTTCATTATTTCTAGAAAGAGGGGAAGGGAGAGAGGTAGAGAGGGAGAGAGACATCAATGTATGGTTGCCGTTCACCTGACTCCAGCCACAGATCTGACTGGAGACCTGGTTTGCAACCTTGTTATGTGCCCTGGCTGGGGAATCGAACCTGCGACCTTTGGGTTCACAGGCTGGCACCTTACCCACTGTGCTACCAGCCAGGGCCCTAAAGTTTTGACTATTTCTATTTGATGTAGTTGCAATTGGTGTGGTTTTAAAAGAAAAAAATCAATTTTGAAGATTTTTTTCAAAAATTTTCTTTAAAAAATCAAACTCCAGCACTGCTTACAGTTTGATGAACCAGTTCCCTATTATTGGACATATAAAATCAGCCCTTTAAAATAAGACATATTAGTACTACTCTCAAGTTTGTGGACTTTGGTGACCACATTATTGGCATTGTCTTTTTTGTTTGGCTGGGGGTATGGAGAGGCAGGTGGAGGAGCAGAGAGGGCCTAGAGGTGAAATGTGACAGATAGAAATGTTTTTTTGTTCTTCTAAGTTCCAAATTTGTAAGAAGCCTTAAATTGAGCCATTTTCTGAGATTAGAAAGTACTGGTATATTAGCATTGTACTCTGTGATGAATTAAAGTGCCATTTCTTTAAAAAACTAGTTATATTTTAGGGATTCTTAGGTTGCTTTTGATGTCGGCTTCTATTACTGATTAGATTTTACTTTCTTATTTTACATGGAGGGGCATTCTGTTGATAGTGGATTTAGGTCATTTCAAACTAAGGAGAGGAGAAACTGTTTACCTTAAAGACTTGTTGGTGGGTGTTCTGGACTGGGGTTAGCTTTTGTAGCAGCAGTAAAATTCTTACCTTACATTAAATGTTCCCACTTAAAGTCTGTTTCTGAGACTTGGGACTGTCACCCAAAGCCATCCCAAAGAAATGGGGTGTGTATTATACTGCATGGCTGTTACATGAAGAAATCCTGTTGGAGCTATAGTTTAATGAAACCTTGTGTCCTGTTCTTTTCTTCTTTCTTTCTTATTTATTTATTTATTTATTTAGATTGAAAAGAAATTAGTAAGTTAGGGCTTGGGGAGGTAGGCTGTGTTTGTTCCTTAGAGAGTGGGACAAGAACCTTACCTTTGCTGAATGAGCTTATGTAGTAGAGACTAGCTTGAAAATGATTTGCCTGGCATTTGCACTGGGTGTATTTGGAAAGGAAAGCCTCACTGAATTGTGCATTTTAAAAAGTGTCTGTAAATGTGCTTAGAAAAGGGCAGTATTTGCTGGTCTTGGCTGTCAATGTCTTGCTGCTACTGACTGTGTTTAACCAGAAAGGGAAACTCAGAGTAGAAAAAGTCTCACTCCCAAGACTTTACAAGAAAACCCCTCTTTGTTGATTTATATATATATTTTAAAGGAGCTTGACATCTTCATCAAGTTCACAGTGGGCTTGCTTTGTTTGCTTTCTCTTGAATGCCTGATAAGATTTTTCTTCCATTGTTTTGTGCAGCAAGAACAGATCTTTCCATGGCTGGGGTGGGTTTTTTGTAAATCCACAATATGGTCATTGTCTGCTGGTGAATAATTGTGGCTGCTTTTTGTACAAGCAGAACTAAGGCTTTGGCTGTGAACAGATTCCTTCTTAGCGTGAAAAGGGACTAATCCATGTAAATACAGCCCCAAAATAAAGCTTTACAGAAAAAGGGGAAGGCCGCTAAGCAGGAGGGCACAGGTCAGCAATTTAACCTTTAACCTAACAAATAAGAAGCATGAAAGTTCCAGAATTGGTTTACAAAAGAAAGCTCCTGTGATCTGTCAGTTTTTCTTTTTAGGAGGGAACTGGGTGAGGGATCTGACTGACAGCTAGTGCCTTTTAACTGCAGACTGTAATTAACCGCCAAATTGAAACTTGAATATTTGAAGGAGAATTTTTCTTAAATAAATTGAGATGGCAGAATGGGCTGCAAAAGCATTGGTCAGGGGCTTCCATGGGATTTTTACCCTTGAAGTGGGGGCATAGGCATTGGACTGGCCTACCTTGAAGATTTGTTCAAGTTTGATAGAGTCTGTGGTCTGACTCTTACCAGTCAAATTAGACATGAACTTTGTAGTTTAAGGCCAGATGAAACTTTCCTCTTGTCTAGTGTTATCACTGATACCCTGTTTAGACATTTCAGGCTCTGTAAATTAATTGCAGACTTTACTAAAGATTGGTTAGGAGCTTTTTAAAATGTAATTAATGTTTTCCACAAAATAGCAGCCTTGAGGTCTCATAATACGTACAAGTTTTACGACTTGATTAACTATTAGAGATGCCATTGTGTCCGCAGTGCTCTGTAAAGCAGAGGACACAGGCTCTTTGCTGTGCCGCTGTTTTGTTTAGGTGCTTAGGCATCAGAGCAGATCCAATAGGGGAAGTTCAAGCGGCAGAAAGTGAAGCATAGGTGTTGATTAGGCAATGAGGTGGGGAAGTTGGAAACTGAAAAATGAGGGATTGCCTCGTCTCCTATGTAGCCTTGAAGAGTTAAGAAAATAAGGTTTGTGCTAAGTGGTTTTACTTTTATGCTGTTCTACTCATGTACAAACTTTGCAGTTTGTATTTATTTAATCCCAACATAATGTTATGTTGATGAGTGTTAGTTTTTGCTTAAAGCATAATGCATCTGAAGTCAGCTGTTCTATTTCACTATAGAGAATTCTGAAACTGATAAAATAATTACTGAGAATCATTCAGATTAAAAAGAAACAGTGAACTAATGACTTTAAAGTGGGCTCCCTGTAGATTAATAAGAATAATAATTATACTGTGTAACTCCATTGTGGAAACAAAGTCTCAAGGATCATGCTGTTTGTTTTTCAGTTGTCCATAGTATGATTTTATAGGTTGTTTAACACTGTTCTTTCAAAGGGCCTAGTGGCCTGTCTCAATTTCCCCAAGGTCTTTAGATACCAGAGACAGCCTAATGTTGCAGATTAAAATTAGCATACAATTAAGTGGCCACCTTCAGTAAGCCCAGGTGGCACCCTCATTTTCTTTTTTTTTTTTTTTTACCCTCATTTTCTTAGCTGATTATTGTAGCCTCCTAACTGGCCTTTATGCCTTCTTTCACATCCATATTTAATACTGTCATCTGAGGTATCTTTCAAAAAGCACAGCTGAGACAACAGCACTCCCCTCCTTACACTCTTTCTGTGTCCTCTTACAACAAGCTAAAGTCAAGCACCTTAGCAGGGCAGATGAGGTCTTCTGTAGTCTATCCCTTTCGTATCCCAGCTTCATCCTAGCCCTCTCCTGTCCTCCCAAATACACATTTTCCAGAAGGTCCCAACCAAACTCCATGCATATTTTCTATTTCCATATCATATTTGGTTTCCCAAAAGTGTAAGAAGGACTAACATCTTTAAAAGAGGGGATCTAATGACGATGCTTTGAAAATAGCTAATATGTGTATAGGCTTACCACTTTTTAAACAGTCCCATGTTCTTTCATTTGATCTTCACAGCAACAGTGCAGAATGGGCAGTGTTTTCTGAGGGGTGCTCAATAAATATTTGAATGGATAGTTGAATAAACAAATGAGTGAACTATGGAGTCACAAATGAGTTGTAGTTGAAATTCTGCTACTTATTAGCCATGTAATTTTGGATAAATAATTTAACTTATCTGAACTTACTTGCTAATCTGTAAACTTGAGTCTGTTTCAGCCTTGCTTGTCATACTAGATGGTGAGGACTGAATAAAATAATGTACAGTAAATAAAAATGCTTTTCAAATTTAAACCCCATGCAAATGTTAATTACTGTTGCTAATATATATGTATATTTTAAAAGATTATTTATTTATTTATTGAGCAAGGGGAAGGAAGGGAGGAAGACAGGAAGAGAAACATCAATGTATGGTGGCCTCTCATGTACCCCCAACTGGGGACCCGGTCTACAACCCAGGCATGTGCCCTGACTGGAAATTGAGCTGGTGACCCTTTGGTTCACAGGCTGTGCTCAATCCACTGAGCCACACCGGCCAGGACTATTGTTAATATTCTTAATATACTCAAACTGCTTTTGAATGCCCCACAGGTACCTTAAATTAAATTTAACAGGCCCCCCGCCCCACCAAGCCTACCTCTACTCCTGACCACCCAGCAAAACAAAACTGAAAAGCCAGTCCTAAACTGTTCTTTCTATTCTAGGGTCTTGACACATTGCGTTAGTTCCCATTCAGTTGTTCATGCCAGAAGCCTGAAAGTCATCCTAGACTCACCCTACATCAAATTAAATGGCATTATGTTTTTTATGTTTTAAAAATTATTTTAAACCATCTCAGAATAATAGAAATGTAATTATACTATAAAGGACTTCATTCCCCTGCACCATTTGTGAATAAATTGCAAATCTCACCATCAAGTAAATCATTGAGCATTTGCTATTAATGGGGATTCTCCTGCATAACCATAATGCAGTTGTCTAAGTGAGGAAGTTAACATTGATAGAATACTGCCATCTGATTCTCAGAGTTGTGCCAATTGCCCCAAAGTAATGTATTTTAAAGCAAAAGGATTTAATTCAGTATCACAAATTGTACTGTTTTTATTTTAAAAGATTTTATTATTTCTAGAGAGAGGGGAAGGGAGAGAGGTAGAGAGGAGAGAAATATTAATGTATGGTTGCCTTTCTCCTGCCTCTAGCTACAGACCCAGCTGGAGACCTGGCTTGCAACCTGGTTATGTGCCCTGGCTGGGAATCGAACCAGCAAACTTTGGGTTCCCAGGCCAGTTCAGGTTGCTCTAAGTTTTATATCTCTGTCGTCTGCCTTAGGCTGGAAGAGTTCTCAGTCTTTCCTTGATTTTCGTGACTTTGACATTAAGAGATTGCAGTCCTCAATTCATGTTTTTCTCATGTCTTATGTCTCATGTCTTATGATTAAATTTAAGCTAAACATATATGGCAGGAAATCCATCTAAGTGATGCTGTGCTTATTAACTCATTACATCATCAGATATTGATGATCATTTGACCACCTGGTTAAGATAGTGTTTACCAGTCTTATCTATTGAAAAATTAACTCTTCACTCCTTAGTAACTAATAAATGTTTGGAGGGAAAGTATTTTGGAATTATATAAATACTCTATTTCTTGGTATACTGAAACATTTTTTAAATTTATTTTAAGGGACAGGGAGGAAGTAAAAAGAGAGAGAGAGACAGACACTATAATTTGTTCCACTCCTTTGTGCATTCATTGGTTGCTTCTTGTATGTGCCATGACTGGGGAGCATACTTGCAACCTTGGTGTATTGAGACAATGCTCTAATCAAACCCAACCAGGGTTTCCTTATACTTTTAGTTAATTTGTTTATGTGACTTAGGACTCATCATTTCCTTCCCTTTTGTTTTTTTGTTATATTTTATTGATTATGCTATTACAGTTGTCCTGATTTTTCTCGATTTTTTCCCCCTCCACCAGCATCCCCCCACTCCTTCAGGTAATCCCCACACCGTTGTTCATGTCCTTGGGTCGTGTATACGTTCTTTGGCTATTCCATTCCTTGTATTGTACTTTACTCCCCATGGCTATTCTCCCTCCCCCTTTTATTTATTTATTTACTTATTTAAATTGTATTGTTGTTGTATTACATCCATCCCCTTTTTGCTCCCCTCTGCCCCCCTCCCCACCCACCCATTCCCCCCAAAGTCAATCCCACCTGTTGTCCATGTCCATGGTTCTTGTCTAAGCTGTTCCTCTTTCTTGCCTCTGCCTCCCCATGGCTATTCTTTAACTACCTATTTGTACTCCCTAATCCCCTTACCTCTTCACCTATTAACCCCACACCATCCTCCCATCTGGCACCCATCAAAACGCTCTCTGTGTCCATAATTCTGTCTCTGTTCTTTTTGTTTGATTAGTTTGCTTTTTAGATTCAATTGTTTATAGATTTGTATTTTTTGCAATTTTATTGTTTATAGTTTTGATCTTTTTTTCTTAAATAAGTCCCTTTAACATTTCATATAATAATGTGTTAGTGATAATGAACTCCTTTATTTTTTCTTGTCTGGAGACCTCTTTATTTGCCCTTCAATTCTAAATGATATCTTTGCTGAGTAAAACAATCTTGACTGTAGGTCCCTGCTTTTCATGATTTTGAGTATTTTTTGCTTGATCCCTTCTAATCTGCAAAGTTTCTTTTGAGAAATCAGCTGAAACTCCCCAATAGGTAACTAACTGCTTTTCTCTTGTTGTTTTTAAGATTTGTCTTTATCTTTTACCTTGGACATTTTAATTATGATGTGTCTTGGAGTGGGCCTCTTTGCATCTATCTTATTTGGGACTTTTTATGTTTCCTGGACTTGTATGTCTATTTCTTTCACCAAATTAGGGAAGTTTTCTTCCATTGTTTTTTCAAATAAGCTTTCAGTTTCTTGTTCTTTCTCTTCTTCTGGCACCCCTGTAATGCAAATGTTGGTATGTTTGACATAGTCCCAGAGGCTGATTATACCATGCTCATTTTTTTTTTTTTTTTTTTTGATTCTTTTTTCTTCATCTTGTTTTGATTGGTTGTTTATTTTTCTTCTTTATGTTTCTCATCTTCATCCACTTTATTGTTGATCTCCTGTAAATTATTCTTTATTTCAATTAGTGTATCCTTTGTTTCTGACTAGATCTTTTTTACGCTGTTGAGGTCCTCACTAAGGTCCTCACTAAGTTCCTCGAGCATCCTTATAATCAGTTTTGAACTTTACACATCTGGTAGGTTGCTGATCTCCATTTTGTTTAGCTCTTTTTCTAGAGTTTTGATCTGTTATTTCATTTGGGCCATGTTCCTTTGTCTTCTCGATTCGGTGGCCTCCCCTGTGTTTGTTTTATGTATTAGGTAGAACTGCTTTGACTCCATGTCTTGGTAGTGTGGTCTAATATAGTAGATGTCCTGTAGGGTTCATTAGCACAACCTCCCCTGTCACCCAAGCTGGGTACTTGAGGTGTGCCCTTTGTGTGGGCTGAGTACACTTTCATCTTGTAATTAAGCCATGATTGCTGTTAGCAGATCAATGGGAAAGATTTACCCAGGCCAGTCAGCTGCAAGAATGGGCTGTGACCACTTACCACCAACCTTTGCCCTTCATGGAGGATCCATGTAGGGGCAGGGTTGTGGTGTTCTCATGTGGCCTGTAGCTGTCCACTGGAGGCACTGGCCTTAGGGTTCCCAAGTGATGCAGGTAAAGCCCCTACCTGTGCTCTGTCCAGGGCCACCCTGCCTGAGCAGTAAAGCCACCTGAGATGCTGCTATTGGTGGTGGGCTTGGAGATTCCCAGGCGAAGCCAAGCTGTGAATCTAGGCTGCTGCTGCTAGTGCCGGGCCTGGGGCTCACTGAGACAGCTGGTACTTGTTTGGTAGCATTTAGGAGTTGTGGAGCCTGAGCCAAGACCATCCATTCATATGAAAAAAACATTTTCATGGGCCTGTAAGTTGGGTAGGGTGGAGTCTCTAGGGATCTCCAAGACAAAGTCAGACAGTATTAGTCAGGTTGATGAAGTCTCAGATATGGCACTTGCTTGCTGACTCTGTGGGGGGAAGGTTAGAAAAGGGGCAATGGCCTCTGCTCACTTTGATACCAGATACTTGTTTCTCCTTGTGTACCTCAAGTGTCTTTCAAACTTCTTCCCCAGTGCTGGAGCTCAGAGGGAGTGAGTCCGAGTGGTTGAGTCTGTGTGTAGGCTTAGAGGAACTACTTGGGGCTCCTGACTCAATCAATCCCCACTGATTTTTGCAGCCAGAAGCTATGGAGACTTATCTTCCTGACACAGAAACCCTGGGCTGGGAGTCCTGGTGTGGGACTGGGATCCTGGCTCCTGAGATATCCCTCCTTAATTTTTACCCACCACATGCAGGTGAGGGACCAGCCTGCTCTGTGTCTGCACCCCTCCTACTACTCTGGATGGTATGGTTTCTTTAATTCTGTAGTTGTCAGCTGGATTTCTGATGGTTTTGAGTGATGGTTGTTTTATATTTTAGTTGTAATTTTGATGTGATTGTATGAAGAGGTGAGCCATGTCTGCCTAATGTCACCTTCTTGACAGGAAGATCATCATTTCCTCTCTAATTCAAGTTTATTATTGAAATATTCAATTATTATTGCAGTTGAATAAATTACATTATTCATTTCCAGCTTCGATCAGAAGGAGGAAGCTTGTGTTCTTTTGACATATTCTCATAATTCTTTGAGTTCTTTGCTTTTCAGGTACAAAGTACCATATTCATCTTCTACTTTCTTTTTCTTAGCCCTGAAATCTGTCAGTTCCCCAAGGAGTCATGTTCTTTTTAGTGGAGAAGGCAATTTAAAACACAAAATCTTAGTGTTAGGTCTGCTCACTGCTGTTGGGTAGTGTTGCCTTTAGGCCTTAGTAGACAGAACCAGAGAATATGTGATGTGTTTGTGGACACTTATACTGAAAAGTGTGAGTTCACACCAGTACAACATCAGTTCAATACCACAATGTTTATTCTGTAAACATTATTTCTATATTTGTAACTTACATTTTTTTTTTTTTTTTGGCAGGAAGCAGCTTGCTCTTTATTGTCCTTAATACATTTACTTATTTTATTAATTCCCTGTGTACAACCAACCTCTCATCATGGTCATCACACCCTCTACCCATCATGGATGCCCTCCTTACCCACCATCTGTCATTCTGTGACACTCTGCCTCTGCCACATGGATGCCCACCTCATCAATCCTGGGCTTTGACAACCCTTATTAGATGGTCCTTCAACTTGAAAACCTTCACCTTGAGTTGTGACACAGATGACCACCACCTCCCTTGATGTTGCTATCCTCCTTATCCTGCCTGGGTTCTGATGCCCTGTATCAGGTGGTCCCTGCATGGAAGGTCCCTTTACCTGCTCAGGTGCTCTGACACCTTAATACCAGGTTACCTTTTAACATGGACACACAAGCTGCTTTGGCTCTGATACCCCACACCAGGGACCTGCTTCTTGTGGATTCCCTCTTCTTCCTGCTTGGGTTCTGACTTCCAACGCTGAGCAGCTCCTCTTTGTGGGCACCCTTGTTACTCTTCCTGGGTTTTGATACCATATCCTGGATTGCCTGTTGTAGTATGGACACTCGCTCGTATTGCTTGGACTCTTGTCTCCCCATGTTGGGTGCCCTCTTAAGTGCACACCATTCTTACCCGACTCTGGACCACTGTGGCTACTTCTCACTAAGTATGGATGTGTATTTTGGCTTTAGGATTAAATTGTCAAGAGGAAAAGAGAAGGGGGGAATTAAATTTCTAGCCCTCATTTCTATCTTTCTTCTTATTTGTCATCTAACTCCATTGTTTTTGTCTTAGTTCTCATTCTCCTATTCTTCCATGGATTACTGCCTCTTAATTGGTTTCCTTGGCTGGAGTCTTCCCCTTTCCATCATGCTATTAGTGGGCTAGGTAAAATAGATGTAATCATGCCTGTCTCTTGCTTAAACTCTTAATGCCTTTCCATTAGGCATTAAGGATAACACATGTTATCATGTTAGCATGGCATACAAGGCCCTTCGTTGGCCGACCTCTTCTCCTTCTTCTGCAACACCCATCATTGACCTTGTGTTCTAGCAGGGTCACTGTTTAATCTCTTTTGCTTCCATGGCTTTGCACCTGATCTTTCCTCTTTCTGTACCATTTTTTCTTCTTTATCCTGGTTTACTTGCATTGTCCTTAAGCCTCAGATCAGATGTCCGCTCTTCTAGAAGGACTTTTAAAATGTTTTCTTTCATCTGTCTACCTTTACTTTCCCTTCACTCTTACCCCATGCACACTTGGTTAGGTTGCTTTCCTTGGGGCACCCTGCATATTGTAGTTTAACTGTCTTTCCTGGTATTCTTTAGGGCAAGAACCATGTTTCTAAGTTGTTTTCCAGAGGATAACTCCGTTCCGTTGGTTAGCTAGCTAGATTAAAAAGGCATTTAAAAATATTTCTGTTTTAGCCCTGGCTGGTAGCACAGTGGTTAAGGCGCCGGCCTGTGAACCCGAAGGTCGCAGGTTCGATTCCCCAGCCAGGGCACATAACCAGTTTGCAAACCAGGTCTCCAGTCAGATCTGTGGCTGGAGGCAGGTGAAACACAACCATACATTGATTCTCTCCCTCTCTGCCTCTCTCCCTTACCCTCTTTCTAAAAAAATAATGAAATAAAATCTTAAAAAAAAATATATATATATATAAATATTTCTGTTTTAGACAATTTTTCATTCAATGGAATTTGTACAATTATAAGCAAGGCAACATTAGTATCAGTTGTTTGTGAGGCTTTTGAAATAGTCCCATCTACATAGAATTGAACATTACAATTGTATATTGTATAGTTACATGCACTTCTAGAATATCTTCAGGGACTTACCTTTTTTTTTTCCTAGCAGGGTGGAAAAAGGGTTTAATGTGTATCAAGGATTTGTTCATTATCTTCTGTTTTGCATCCTCTGCATTTATTACTACTATGCATGCACTAGGCTCTACATCTTCCAGTACTATTTAAGTAGCTGATACAATAAAGATATACTTGACCAAGAGACAGAAGAGGAGACAGACTTCATTTGGATTTTTAACCATTTGCCCAAATTGATTAAATCACTTGCTTTGTATTTTCAGTTTGCCTTCTGGGTCAGTTGAATATTTATTTTCGATCTGAGGCAAGTATTATTAATCCTCAAGGGTCCTATACTTTGCAGTAGCCTTTTAGGAATGCTGTGATTGGGATCAAGGAAGAGCCTCAGGTTCTTAGGCAGGGGAGTTAGCTGAGGGCTGGAATGAATGTTCTGTACTTGCCATGTGTGTTCACAGAGAGCAGGAGTGTTGGTTTGCCAGAAGAAAATTACTAAGAATGATCGTGCTTAAAATAAATACTGTTATCAAATTGAAAAATAGTTTGCAAATATTTTCATCTGCTTTAGTTATGGCTGCCTAATATTTGTTTTACCCAAGGTTTGCATTTTCTCACAAATTACATGCTCATACAATACAAGTGACTTTTTTTTTTTTTTTTTTTTTTTTTTTTTTTTTTTTTTTTTAATTTCATTATTTTAGAAAGAGGGAAAGGAAGAGAGGCAGAGAGGGAGAAAGACATCAACGTACGGTTGCATTTCACCTGCCTCCAGCCACAGACCTGACTGGAGACCTGGTTTGCCACCTGGTTATGTGCCCTGGCTGGGGAATTGAATCTGCGACCTTTGGGTTCGCAGGCTGGCGCCGTATCCACTGTGCTACCAGCCAGGGCTCACAAGTGACTTTTTGAAGGCAGTACTTAAATTTTTTCCATGAAGATATCTTAGAAATTGCTCACTTAGGTGTATTGTAATGATTATCTAGAAGAGTGCTTCTTGGCCCTGGCTGGTGTGGCTCAGTGGATTGTCGCAGGCCTGGGAACCCAAAGGTTGCTGGTTCTATTCCCAGCCAGGACACATACCCAGGTTGCAAGCCAGGTCTCCAGCCAGGTCTGTAGCTGGAGGCAGGTGAAAGGCAACCATACAGTGATCCTTCTCTCCCTTTCTTCCTCCTTCCCTGCCCTTCTCTCTCTCTCTCCAAAAAAAAAAAAAAAGAATAAAATAAAATTAAAAATAAATAAAACAGTGCTTCTTAATCTGAGAAATTTTCCAGCCCAGTGAGAGAAACAGAGGTCTTTTTGAGAAGCAGAGATCTGAACAGAAAGACGTCTCCAACTTGATGTTTTGAGTGATGCTGAATGATTTCTTTACGCTGTCATTGAGCTCTTGCTATCAGAAAAGAAATCTCTTGGAAACCCTCACAGAAGGATTTGTTCCTTAAAACCCAAGTACTAGTAAACTAGCTGGAGCTCATAATTTCATTATGTCTTCATTAGCAGTCTTTTACAAAAGTGTTATTTTAAGTAAAATATGCCCTTCCCCTCCTGATCCTCTCTCCTTTCGCCCCGTCTCCTCTTTTTGTACACAACAGCTGGGGAGTCAGCTCTACCCTGCCCTGCTGATAAACTATCACTGATTATTTACGGTAAAATTTAAAATGAAAAAAATCTTTAACGCTTTTTATCCCCCCCAAACCAGTTGTACTCTGATCAGATAATGCTCTTGAGCTATGTCAGGCTATTAAAATACAGGTTTACAGGGGGAAAGTTTTCAGGATGATCTTGAGAATCAGTGTTAATTTCAGTGTTCCATACATGGCTGTGGTCTGTAATGTGAACATTCTTGTTTTTAATTGTTCAGTGTTTCTAACCAGTTCACTGAGGGCTGTTTCACAGGGAAAGTGGTGCTACCTCTGTCAGCATGGATTTGCAAGGCCTGAGTCCCCAACATCCAGGGCTTTCTTTGTGTACCGCTTCATAAATTCAAGCAAGTGTTTGAGGGACCATTCCATGCTATGGATATAGATAATAACACAAATGCTTGTTTTTAAGGAGTTTAAATCTGGTGAGAGTAACAAATAGTACACCAGTAACTATAAATATTTGGGATAAATATCTTAGAGATAGGCACAAAGTGCTGTGGGAGCTCAGTAGAGGGGGCAGCCAGCAAACAATTTTGTATCCATTGCTATGGAAATAATACATATGCTCAGCCTCTCCCAAGTTCCCCCCAAAATTTCATCCCATTTTAGCATTTGGCTCAGACCCCTTAATATCCTGCACTATATCAGGCCTAGATAAGAACAAGGCACCTTAGATATATAGTTCCTTAAGTACAACTTCACAAGCATAGGCCTGCTTAATTTGTAAACTAAAAGGGATTATCCGCCACACCACCCAACCTCCTCCCTAACATATACTGCTAGTACAGGGCTCTGACAAATACTGTAGACACTCCTCTTCAAAAAGGTGGATAGGAGCACATAGCAGCAGTTCTGAAATATAGCTGGGCAAATGTTTAGAAGTGTTTAAGGGAGACTCAGTTCTACCCCTGCCTGAAAATGATTCTTCATGACTCTTGAATTCCACCTTTTAGGCTTTTGGGTTGTGAGTCATCTTTCCTTGTCAGATAAAAGGTAACCCGTGTGTGAAATGCAGTTTTCTCAGCCTCCTAATGGCCTGTAGAATTTAAATGCTCTTTTTTCATTTTGTATTTTCCTTGTACTTTTTAGTTCAAGCCAGCAGTGTTTCTCCCAATACAGTTCTCTTTAAAAATCTGTGGTTCGCTTGTGAATCTATTGGTTATTCTTTCACATCAAATTCATATCCAAACATGTCTTTGATATGAGCTCTTTTCTACTTTGGGTTCCTTTCTCCCTCTCTCCTTCCCTCCTTCCTTCCCTTCCTTACTTCCTTTCTTCCTTCCTTCCTTCCTTCCTTTTTGGATAGATGAAATGTCTTTTATTTGTTGCCCACTAAAATGCAGAAGTAATACAACCCATTTATAATTAAGATATTAGAATATCTTAAGTTAAGAATTGTAATTATTATTCAATTATTTTTCATTAATCATACATTTCTCACTGAAACATTGCAGAATTTCTCTTCTGTGTTTCCACCACCTTTCAATCTTTTAGTTTATAGTTTATATATAGATATGAAAAGAAAAATAAAAAAAAATTGTTGTTCTATTTTGGGTTTCTATTTAGACCACTGAGGAACTATAGTCTTAAGTACCTTAAAAGCCCTGTTGTTTAATGAAATGATTTTCTGTGGTACCGTTTTGGATCTCTAAGAGGTCTTACAAAATTTTAAGCTTACAACGTCAGCTTCGTCTTTAAACATTGTTATCCTAGGAGTGTCCTGTGTTTGATCTTTACCCAGAAGCCATTTCTTAATTTTAACATCAGTTGTCAGGAGAGGCTAGAAATGGATAAACAAATGGAATTATCTACATAAAACAGTAATGAAAAGAAACACAGTATTGATACACTCAACAACGTGGATAGATCTCAATATGATAATGCTGAGTAAAAGAAGCCAGACAAAAAGGAGTATATATTATCTGATTCCATTTATATAAAATCCTAATTGACTTTGGTGGGGAGTGGGTGAGTGGGGAAGGGGACAGAGGGGAGTAAAAAGGGAATGGATGTAATACAACAACAATAAAATTAAATTAAAAAGAAAAAAAAATCCTAGAAAGTCCAAACTGATTTATAGTGACAGAAACCACATCAGAGGTTTCCTAGGAATGGGTGGTGGATAGGAGACAGAGAGGGATAGACTGCAAAGGTGCAGAAGGAAACTTTTAGGGGTGATTGATTATGGTCATGGTTTCATGGGTGAATACATATGTCAAAACTCATCAAATTGAACATTTTCATTCTTTTGTTTTCTTTTTCAATCTTATGTTGAAGTATGACTTTTACAAGCAACATATAGCTGGGTCTTTTAAAATTCAGTTAGAGTTAGGGTTAGGGGTTAGGGTTAGGGTTAGGGTCGGTGTTCGGTTTGGAGTTCGGGTGAGTATAGGGGAAAGGTTAAGGTTAAGGGTTAGGGTTCAAAATTCAGTGTGCTTTTTAAGTTTTGTTTTTTTTTGTCTTCCTAGCTTTCTTTTGGATTAATCAGGCATTTTCATTCATTTTTCCCATCTTATGTTTGAAACTTAAATACTATTTTTTTCTTTTAAGCTACACTAAAAATAATGGTGACTGTGACTTACATATGACTTACTGTGTACTCATCATTGTTCTACATGTTTTACTTAAAATTTACTTAATCCTTAGAAAAATCCTATGAGATACTATCATTGTCTCAATTTTACAAATGGGGAAACTATGCCATGGAGAGATTATATAAGCTGCCCAAGGACACATAGTTATCAAGTAGTAGTGCTCCTACTCTACTATTGAACTACCCAGGTAATAATTCATCTTGAGAGTCCATGATATTACTAATACAAATATGTAGTCTTTGAGAAATTTTTAGCATGCTTTTATGTAACTTAGCAAAGTTAATTGGCATCTTTCCCTTCCTCCTGAACAATATCTTGTATTGTTTTAACTAATCACTCCTCTCCTGGCTTATATGCTTTTATTGTTTGTATTTTACCTTAAGTCTATGAGACATTATTATTATTGTTATTATTATTTTATAGAGGCAATTCTTTAGATTTACTCACATAATTTCTACTTTCTTTGTTCAGGTCTTCTGACACATCAGACTTTTTCCATCTGTGGTAATTTTATTCTTGTTTGAATACTATCCCTTGTTGCTGGCAAATACCAGTTTTGTTAATCTGGAAAGGTTTTTTTTTTTCTTTTCTTTCTGGATTGATACTTTCTTCAAGCACACTGGTACTTTCTTCAAGCACACTGGAGATGTCATTTAATTGTTGCTTTTTGGGAAGTTACTTTCCATTCTTTTGTATTTTTTTAAAGTATATTTTATTGATTATGCTTTACGGTTTTTCCAATTTCTTTTCCCTTTGCTCTTCTCCATCCAGCACCCTTCCCTCCCTCAATCCTACCCATCTTAGTCATGTCCATGGGTCAGGCATATAAGTTCCCTGATTTTACCCTTTCCTATATTATTATTAACTTCCTCCTTCCTATCTTGTACTCACCAATCTTGTTTCCTAATATCTGCACCATTTCCCCATTTCTCCCCTTTCTCCCTCCCAGCTGATAGCCCTCCCAATGATCCCCATACTTATGATTCTGATCCTATTCTGGTTGTTTGCTTAGTTTGCTTTTGTTTTTATTCTTTTAGAATCTGTTGTTAATAGTTATGAGTTTGTTATGATTTTAATATTCATTGTTTCAATCTCCTTTTTCTTAAGTAAGTCTCTTTTACATGTCCTGTAATAATACCTTGTCTGGGAAGCACTTTATCTGCCCTT
>PVIW01007760.1:0-68679 GCA_004026585.1 Noctilio leporinus | reverse complement strand
CTGACCACTGAAGGCCTATTCCTTGTATTCATATACTTGGTTCTGTGTTGGTTGTTGTTAGTTTTGTTCATTATTGTCCCGTAAGAGGTGAGATCATATGATATTTGTCCTTCACTGACTGGCTTATTTCACTAAGCATAATACTCTCCAGTTCCATCCATGTTGTTGCAAAGGGTACAAGTTACTTCTTTCTTTCTGCTATATAGACAGAATTCTAATTTTAATTCTTCAATAGCCATTCACATCTATCAAAAAATATCCTGAATACATTTCCTGTCAGCTCTCCAAAATTCTAATAAACAAGAAAAGAATACCTATAAAATCATTTAAATACCTCTACATACCCCAATCTAATAGATCTGTTTCTTTATCTTCTATTTGGCACCAGGCCCTGGTGGTGGTATGTATGTATGTATGTATGTATGTATGTATCTATATCTTCTATTTGACACCAGACCCTGGTGGTGGTATTTTTTCCTCAAGAGAAAGTTGACTTTGCATAAACAAAATTACTATAACCATCAACATTGTTTATACTCTGCAACAACTACTTTTAAAAGGTTAAGTATAAACAAATTAAAACCTTTACTTTCACTTTAAAGTATAGCACAGATATCCTGTCCTTGTCTCTCTTGGTAAGAAAATCTCCAAATACACCCAAGCTGTAATGGCTGTTCTCTTTAACTAGTAAGTTTAATGTTGATAACTTTCAAACTGATTACTACTGAGTTTTTAAATGCTGAAATGAAGTTTTGTGTAACTGTTAAAAAGTATAAACAGTGCCTGGGTTAGCAGTTGACTGCATGTTTATATTTAGAATATGAATCCATAGAGTGGGAAAGGAAGACATTTAAATAACTAGTAAAAGTTTTAGGATTTAGTAACAAAAAGGCTTTCTTAAAAGAAAGGCTGAAATATTTCAGGTACCAAGAAAAAAGCTAGCTACATCATCAGGTGTTTTAGGGGAAATTTTTCTTTCCTTAAAACTTATTTAAAAGCCAAACATTACATAGTGTATATATAAATGTATAAACAGATTAGCAACAAGGAAAAAAAAAGAAAATAAGAAATTTAGAGGGCGTAAAAACTGTCCTCTCAATTTAAATAATTAAGAAAATTGTTATACACACATCAGGTTTTTATTTAAAAATTAAAAAATAGTTTTACCTCTAAATCTAATCAATTAATATGGTAGAAATGATGTTAATCACTGGCTAAATTACCTCTGAACAAGCATGAAAGAAAATAAGGAGTCATGAAGCTTAAGGCAAACTTTCCATTAAAGATGATCATAGGCACTTGCCTCTGTTCCTTCAGGAAAGCCCAACAACATAATAATGAAGGAGAAAATGATTTAAACACTAGGGACAAGGAGAATGAGGAAGATAAGGAACCCACATAATTCTGAAAAATGGACCACTGCATTAAACTGAATATAAAGACATAAAAACAAATGCCTTTAGAACAGAGAAAGGCTGAAAGCTTAGAGGCACAAGGTATTGGGGATAGTAGTAGGAATAAAAACTTGAGATTAACTGGAAGTTCGAATGAGGAAGGCAAACCAATCCTCACCTTCCTCTTTCTCTCTCCCCCTACCACACACACAAAGGCAGGAGCTGCAGCAGTAGAGAATGCTTCTGTGATTGGCCCCTGGAAAAAGATTTCCCGCTATACTGATATTTGAAAGTTTCCCAACCAAATAGCAAATTTCCATCTAAGACTCCTTGAATCAAATCTGCTAATCTGCAAGCTCCATGCAATCCTACAGGACCTCCAAGCAGCTTTTTAGTGCCTTGTTCTTCACTCTAGGGTAGACAATTAAGGATTTATAAAAGTAAGAATGCCTGCAAAATGGAAAAGACTAAAATACATAGATATGAAAACATATTAACATGGAAGAAACAGAAAAATACAAAATGTTGGAAAAAATTTGCAAGCATAATAGAATATGTTGGTATATAATTGAGCCTTCAAATTAAATAAATACATGATTGCTAAAATAAATGTTGCAATAGAGTAGTTGGGAGATAGAGTTGAGTGAATCTAGACAGTAAAATAGAAAGCAAATATAAAAAGTAAGACATGACCAATAAAATTATAAACTGTGAGCTCTTACGTTTCAGTCACTTCCAAGCCCTTTATTATCTCATTTAATTATTGCTATAACTCTATGAAGCAGTTACTCTATGTTCTTTTATCAATGGTGGAGCTACGATAGAAATACTCTATAAACAAGATAAGTAAGAGTACAGACAAGTTAAGTCACAGAGCAAGTAGGTAGGAAAGCCTGAAGCAGTCTGACTCCAAAGTCCAAGTCTTTACACACTATACTGAGATCTTACAATACACCATTCCATATTTGTATGGAAAATCAAATACCCAACACAATATATCAAACCCCCACATTCCAAGGTGAAATTTCATATTAGGGCTAAGAAGATGCAAAAACTTCCACAGAAAATAAGTAGGTTATACATTCCAGAATGAAAATCAGGTGGCGTCTTCTCTTTTCAATAGTAATACTGATTGCTAGCAGTGAACAGTATAAATTTACTATGATCTGAAAATAATGTTGAACTTAGAGTAATACAGAATCCTTTATGTAACAGGGACTAGGCACCCTTTTTTAAAATTTAATTTTTATTGTTGTTGTATTACATCCATCCCCTTTTTACTCCTCACTGTCCCCTTCCCCACCCACTCACTCCCCCACAAAGTCAATCCCACCTGTTGTCCATGTCCATGGCCCTTTCATGCTAGGTTCTTGACTAAACTGCTCCCCTTCTTTGCCTCTTCCTCCACTCTTCCCCCAGCTCCCTTCCCCCTGCCCACTGAAGGTCTATTCACTATATTCATATATCTGGTTCTGTTTTGCTTGTTGTTTGTTTTGTTCATTATTGTCCTGTAATGAGGGTGAGATCATATGGTATTTGTCTTTCACTGACTGGCTTATTTCACTAAGCATAATACTTTCTAGTTCCATCCACGTTGTTGCAAAGGTTAGGAGTTCCTTCTTTCTTTCTGCTGTGTAGTATTCCATTGTGTAAATGTACCAAAGTTTTTTGATCCAATCATCCACTGATGGGCACTTAGGCTGTTTCCAGCACTTGGCTATGGTAAATAGTGCTGCTATGAACATAGGGGTACATAGGTTCTTCCGAATTGGTGTTTCAGGGTTCTTCAGGTACATTCCTAGCAGTGGAATTGCTGGATCAAAAGGCAGTTCCATTTTTAGTTTTTTAAGGAAACTCCATACTGTTTTCCACAGTGGCTTAGGCACCCTTTTTTAGAGAGTTAATAAAGCAAGAGTTTAAGCAAAAGAGAGTAATCCAAAAAGAGAAGGACACAGAATCTAGGAAAAACCCAGTATCCAATTCAAGAAAAAAAGTGAAGAAATGCTACATGATTAGCCATGGAGGGGCTCCAGAAGTCCAATAATCCAGACTGGAGCAAAGAGGACAGATGGCTTCAAAAAGGAGGTGTCCAGGAATAGGAGTGTCACATATTACATGACAGTGGAGTATTCAGAAAAACCTAAGACCTTGATGTAGTCAAATAGTAAAAAGGAAAAGGAAAGGCAATTTTTAACTCAAGGTTTAAATTTAAACAAATTTTAAAACCTTCAGGAAAGGAGGTAAAATCAGCAATGAATAATGTTTACACAGTCATAATGTGAACTCTAACTTTTAACTTATTAAACACTGAGATTTAACCATGTTTAGGATTGTGAGCGAAGAGGAGGGAGCTATAAGGGGAATGCAACAGACAATGTCTAAAACTGCTAAATCAAACAAACAAACAAAAACCAACCCAAAAAAACAAGGCATGAAAGCACGTTATTTAAAAACAATAGAAGTGACAACTGCCTCTGAGAACCAGGCCTTGAGAATAGAGAGGAACATGAGGTAGGGAATGAATTGCTGGTTTTCATTATAAGACTTAAAGTGCTACTTCAATTTTATTTTTTAACTACTGCTTTGATAGAAAAACAAATAAAAATAGGCAATACACCCTGTCAGATATGACAATAATAGTAACCTGGCTTTATAGGTACATACTTTACCCTTAGGGAGGTCAGAAGTGTATATATTTCACATGCTCCAATCCAGGCCTTTGTTCCCTGTAACCTGTTATTGAGTTGAGAAGCACCCTGAGGATCAAAACCTTCCTTCCATGCATCTTCAATCAGAGACTGAATTTTTGGAATACAAGGAACTGACATACCTAAAATTTCACAAGCAAACATGTTACACAACAGTTACTAAAGTGCTGAATAATATCACTTAGCAGTATGACATTTACTCTAGAGGAATCTACAATACATTTTGTAAGACAGGTATTCCTGACATCTTCTATTGTATCCGTTTCTCTTCCTCCAACCAGAATACAGGTTTTTAGTGTAAATACCCACCAAAATACTTCATTAAAGCTATTAATTGTGCTCACTATATATTAATTCATTCTATATAATATGTACTTTATCAGATGACAAGTTCAAAGTTCAACGTATTATGCTTCACATACCTTTCAAGCAATCATCATAAGCATCATTTTGTAACAATGATGACAGTAGCATTTGGAAATTTCTGTAACCACAACCCCAGCCTTTGTCACCGAAAGATGAATGAAAGTGATCCACCACTGTAGAAAGCCACACATGCCTCACATCTGTGGCAGCATTCTGATAATACCTATAAAGTGCTTCAATAATTCCTAAAGCAGAAAAGAGATTTAGAAATTCAGAAGAATCGGTTATCTTCCTATGGCTGTCTAATATATTTCTAATAGCAATCTGTCCCTCAAATGCCACATCTAAATCCTATCAATTTTTTTTTTTTTTAAATTTTAGAGAGAGGGTAAGGGAGAAGGAGAGGGAGAGAAACATCAATGTAAGAGAGAAACACTGACTGGCTGCCTTCTCTGTGCACCCTGACTGGGAACCAAACCCGCAACCCAAACATGTGCCCTGACTGAGAATCAAACCAGCGACCTTTTAATTTGTGGGCCAATGCCTGGCCAACTGAGCCACACCAGACGGGGCTTCTTTATCTTTTTATTGATATAACCTTAACTCATATCCTGCTTCTAAATTTAAAGGCTGCTGATCAAAAGGATATATTATACTATAATGCTATGTTCTGTAATCTTGTTTACATTTACATTTATTTTAAATTACATTCTATATAAACTAGTGGTTCTATAGTAATGCACAAATGTAAATTAAATGGCATATGTTAAAACAATAGAAGCTCTAATATAAAAATGAAGTACAGCTATAAGAATCAATATATTTGAGCAAATCAAATTAAAAGTATGTACACTACATGCCAATCTGTGTGTAGTTCAACATATAAACTATCACATATCATTTATGAAAATCTACATATATGGTAAAGTATTAATATATGTATGAGACAGACAAATTCAGTATAATGACTCCCTTTGTGGAGGAGGAGTGATTAGAATCAGAAAGGATTCCACAAGGGATTTAATATACATATGAAAAGTTTTACAGCTTTAAAACATCAACATTTAAAAAGGTGGGTGGTGGGAACAAAGCTTTGTCTGTTTTCTTTTTTATTACATTAATAGATACATTAAATACAATTTAAAATATCGGGAAAACTTTATTTGGAGCAAGGCCAATTTGATTGTAAGTACGAGCTGGGCCAATAACTAGCTATGTACCCTTACATTGGGAAAATAATTTAACCTCTCCAAGTCACAATGACCTCATCAAGAAAAATGTAACCCTACACAAGAGAATACTTGTTCTGAGAGTTAAATGATACCTCATTAAAGTATTATAGGGTATATAAAGGCCTTAGTGTCTGAACATTAGCATACTGAACAATATAGTAGCCATTATTAAGTGGCTACTGTGTATTTGAAATGTGGCTTGCCCACTTGGAGGTGGTGGTTTGTCAAGTATAAAGTACACATTGGATTCTGAAGAATGTACAGACTGCAAAATATCTCATTAATAGTTTTTAATATTGATTACAGATTAAAATAATATGATGAACCCAATAAATTTAAAATATTAAGGTTAATTTTACATGGTCCTTTTTGCCTTTTCTAATGTTGACTACTGACAATTTGAAATTATATACATGGCCCACTTATATTTCTATTAGACAGCATTGATCTAGAATGTAATAAGCACTTAATAAAAAGTTTTAAGGTTCACTTTCAACTATGAAGTAAATTAACATGATATAAAAGTGAATTATTTACTATAAAGACAAAAGTTCAGAAGTTTACAAACAACACATTTTTAAAAATTATTTGAACATAGTCTCACTTAATCTGTAGATTATGAAAATTAAGCAAAGTTCAAGTAATTCCAATGATTACTTCAGTAATATATCTAATATTAAAACCATGATTTTGATGTTTAAGTACTCACCAGAAGTTCTTGTTTTTCCATCATCAATACCAACAGCTAATGATTCCATCATATCAGCTTTTCTTCTGTGGAATTCAGATGGGTGCATTCTTCCACTACTGACTTCTCTCTCCATACTTTGTAGTTGCTGTTGTTTGTACCCTCCAGAATTATCCAAACCATATTGTCGCTATTGAACATAAAAACAATTTAAATTTTATGACCCCTTACCTCAGTGAGACAGGAAACATAGCATAGTACAATTTTATTGATCTGAAAATGCATTTTGAAATATTCTGGTTTGCAGACTTTTATCTAAGTCAACCTGATTTTTATTAAAATTAAATCACACACACACAAAATCCCTGAGTCAGTAACAGCCTTTTTCTAGAAACAATCACCATGGCAAGGGACTTGCTTTCCATGTACCAGGGAAGATAAGAGAATCCTACTAGAAGAACTGTGAAAGGCAAATGAATTCTGAACATAATGCTGATTTTTTCAAGGAAACCTGTCCGTACTTGTCATTTGGTTCCCAGACTAGACTACAAAGGCCTACTTAATTCATAATGCTTTCACGCATTCATTTTACATAGTAAATGAACTGCTTCTGCACACTGAACAGAGAATCTCAAACAGGTATAAAATAGCCTTCTTAGAAAAAGTTTCTGAAATCTAAACAACTTGCAAAATTACATAACAAATTCCCTTTAATATTAGAATTTTTTTGTATTTATAATGCTCATAAATATATTAGGCAAGAAGACTTGGGAAAAGCCAACTTTCTTTTCCAAGTCCTGGTGGAAAAAAGCATTTTGCAAGTAAGTGAATCACCAATAGGAAAAATAACCTAAATCAGATGTTCCAAAATAAAAATTAAATTTTCTCACACATTGCCATGTGAGATATCTGAGATAAAAGTCAGAGGTCAAAGAAGTTTGGGAAAATTATGATATGCATAATGCACATTAACACATAAAAGGATCTGGTAAGTCCTAAAGTGTACAATCTGTTTTTCATTTTTCAATTACAGTTTATATATTACTCTGTATTAGTTACACAGTATAGTGATTGGACAGTCATATAGTTTACAGGTATTTCCCCTGATATTTCAGGGACTGCCCCCACCCCCAGCCCTGCACCCTAGTTATAATATTAATTTTATTCCCCATGATGTGTTTTATATCCCCATGACTATTTTGTAATTACCAATTTGTACTTCTTAATCCTTTCACCTTTTCACCTAGCCCCTAAACTACTGTGTCCTATAGCTATCAGTCTGTTTTCTGTATCTAGGAATCTGTTATTTTGTTTCTTTAGACTCCACATATAAGTAAAATAATTGTGGTATTTGTCTTTCTCTGACTGACTTATACTTTCACTTAGCATAATACCCTTTAAGCCCATCCATGCTATTGTAAATGATAAGATTTCATTCTTATTTTTACAGCTGAGCAGTATTCCATTGTGTAAATGTATCACTGTTTTCTATCCACTCATCTATTAATGGGCACTTGGTTTGCTTCCATATCTTATTTATTGTAAATAACACTGCAATGAACATTGGGGTGCATATATTCTTTCAAATTAGTGTGTTGGGTTTCTTCGGATAGATATCCAGAAGTGGAATTGTTGGGTCAGAAGGCAATTCCATTTTCAATTTTTTGAGGACCATCTATATTGTTTTCAATAGTGGCTGCACAATTTATAATACCACCCAACGGTGTACAAAGGTTCCCTCCCTTTTCTCTACATCCTCACTGATATCTTTTCTTTGATTTATTGATGATAGCCATTCTGACAATTGAAAGGTGATAGATATCTCATTGTGGTTTTAATTTGCATTATTTTTATGATTAATGACACTAATCATCTTTTCATATGCCTAATGGCCATCTCTATGTTTTCTGTGGAGAAGTGTCTATTCAGGTCCTCTGCACATTTTTTCATTTTTTGGGGTTTGTGTGTGTGTGTTGAGTTGTATGAGTTCCTTATAAAGCTTTCCCCCTAAGATCAGTAACAAGAGAGGGGTGCCTGCTTTCACTACTTTTATTCAACATAGTACTGGAAGTTCTAGCCACAGCAATCAGACAAGAAATAGAAATTAAAGGCATCCAAATTGGAAAGGAGGAAGTAAAACTGTCACAGTTTGCAGATGACATGATAGTGTACAGGAAAACCCTATAGACTCCACCAAAAAACAACTCGACTTAATAAGTGAATTTAGCAAAATAGCGAGATACAAAGTCAATATTCAAAAATTGAAGGCATTTTTGTACATCAACAATGAAATATCAGAAACAGAAACTAGGAAGAAAATCCCATTTAGTATAGCAATAGGAAAAATAAAATAAAAATAAAATAAACTTAACCAACGAAGTAAAACACCTGTATTCGGAAAACTACAAAACATTGAAGAAAGAAATTAAGGGAGATACAAATAAATAGAAGCATATACTATGTTTACAGACTGGAAGAATTAACATCATATAATGTACATACCCAAAGCAATTTATAGATTCAATGCAATCCCTATTAAAATACCAATGGCATATTTCAGACATAGAACAAATATTTCAAAAATTTATAGGGAACCAAAAATGACCCTGAATAGCCTCAGTAGTCTGGACAAAGAAGAACAAAGTAGGATCATAATACCTGATATCAAACTATATTACAAGGTCACTGTAATCAAAACAGTCTGGTACTGGCATTAAGAACAGACACATAGATCAATGGAACAGAACAGAGCCCAGAAATAAATTCAAGTCTCTACAGTCAATCGATATTTGACAAAGGGGGCAACAGCATGAAATAGAGTAAGAATAACCTCTTCAATAAATGGTGTTGGGATATCTGGACAGTACATATAACAAAATGAAACTTGACCACCAATTTACACCAATAAACAAGAAGAAATTCAGGATAGATAAAAGACTTAAATATGAGCCATGACACTATAAAAGTCCTAGAGGAAAACATAGGCAGTAAAATTTCAGATATCCCATGTAGCAACGTTTTTGTCAATATATTGTTTAGGGCAAGTAAAATAAAAGTCAAAATAAATAAATGGGACTACATCAAATTAAGGAGTCCACATGGCTAAAGAGACAATCATCAAAACGAAAAGGGAACCAATGTATGGGAAAACATATTTGTCAATGATATCTCAGACAAAGGTTTTATTTCCAACATATATCAGAACTCATATGACTCAATACCAGGAAGACAAACAAGCCAATTAAAAAATGAGCAACAGCCCTGCCTGGTAGCACAGTGGATAAGGCGCTGGCCTGAGAACCCAAAGGTCGCAGGTTCGATTCCCCAGCCAGGGCACATAACCAGGTTGCAAGCCATGTCTCCAGCCAGGTCCATGGCTGGAGGCAGATGAAAGGTAACCATACATTGATGTTTCTCTCCCTCTCTGCTTCTCTCCCTTCCTTTCTCTGGAAATAATAAATAAAATCTTTAAAAAAAAAATGAGCAAGGGACCTGAACAGACACTTCTCCATGGAAGACATACAATGAGCCCGTAGACATATGAAAAGATGCTCAAAATCACCAGCTTTCAGAAAGATGCAAATTAAAACCACAATGAGATACTGCCTTACACCTGTCAAAATAGCTATCATTAACTAATCAACAAACAAGTGCTGGCAAGGATGTGGAGAAAAGGAAACCCTAGTGCACTGCTGGTGGGAATGCAGACTGGTGCAGGCACTGTGGAAAACAGTATGGAATTTCCTCAAACAAACTAAAAATGCAATTGCCTTTTGACCAAGTGATTCCACTCCTGGGAATATACTCTAAGCATCCTGAAACACCAATTCAAAAGAACCCACGCACATCTATGTTCATAGCAGTGTTATTTGCAATAGCCAAGTGCTGGAAACAGCCTAAATGCCTATCTGTAATAAGTGGATAAAAAAACTGTTGTACATGTACACAATGGAGTACTATGCAGCAGAAAGAAAGAAGGAACTCCTACCTTTTGCAAGAGCATGGATGGGACTAAAGAATATTATGCTAAATGAAATGAGCCAGCAGGTGAAAGACAAGTACCACATGATCTCACCTGTAAGAGGAACCCAATGAACAAAACAAATAAACAAGCAAAATAGAACCAGAGGCACAGAAACAAGGCACAGACAGGTAGCAACTAAAGGCGATGGGGGAGGGAAGATAAGGGTGGAAAGAAGGGAAAGGGACTAGTCAAAACATATGAATGACCCATGGACAGGGACACAGGGTGGGGGTTGACTGTGGGAGCAGGGGGTGGCTGGGTGGAGGAGAGCAAGGGGGAAAATTTGGACAACCGGAAATGAACAACAATTTTTTAAAAGGCAAAAAAAAAAGAGAGAGAGAATTAAAGTGGAAATAATTTCTTTATAAGTTGTAAAGATTTTGGAATATTATATATGAAGGGCTTACCCCAGAATATGACCAGAATGAGTGCCTACAAAGAGTGGCTGTTATGAACTATAAAATATTGGCTATATGTTAAATAAATAATATTTAGTACAATACTTTAGCAATGTTTAGTATAATAACAAGGGCCCAAATAATAGGCTGAAGTCTTGATAGCATGTCTGAAAATTAAGAATTATACCAAAGTAAAATATTGTAATAGTTATAAGCTATGTACCTGCAGCTTCTGAAATTCTTCCCTTTCTTGCCTTGATTCCTCAGATCTCCTCTTTCTGTCTTCTTCTTGTTGAAGCTGGTGAGCCAACTGCAGATCTCTAGAACAGTGGATGCTATCCATGCCTATTAGATGTTTTTATAGTGTTTAGAATAACTACTGAAATCAAAGCCTATGTATGACATGTCAATATATATATTTTTAAATGGAGTAAATGCTATCATTTTTCCATTTGTACATGCCTATCATGTCATAAAAACAGTATGTACAAATCTATCAGAACATAAACTAATTGATAAGGGTATAACCTCATTTAAATCACTAATATTCACTGAGTCTTTAGGCTGTGATAGGAACTTTTCATTAATTACCTACCTTAGAAAGATAGGTAGCATCTTCTGAAGAAACCAAAACTTAGAAATTAAGTAACACTCTTCACTGGTGTTCCTTATTTACACAAATCAGATAGACTAGTTTTAAAAAGAAATACTGGGAAGGGGAGGAAATAATCAAGAGCATAAAAATATGTTTGCAGAACACAGGTATTAGATCATACAGGTATTAATTATAGTCTGGACCCAAACAAATAATACAACTTTGCAATATCTTTGTCCTATTTCCTCTCTGGCCAGTCTTCCACAGGCCATCAGCCAGTGGCTTCTGGCCAGTATCTTATCTTCCTGACCTCCCAGTTTGGTGGCTTGAGCACGTATTTGAATATTCTTTCCTTCCTTTCTAATCTCTGTTTCCACTACATCTTCCTGTTTGGTTCCCACATCTTATTGTTGGTGGTATGCAGCTAAAAACTGATTTTTAGTATACTTCCCCTCCCTCTAAAAATAACAAATAAAACTTTTTTAATGTCTTCTGTTTTAAAAAGATTTTATTATTTCCAGAGAGAGAGGAAGGGAGAGAAGCAGAGAGGGAGAGAGACATCAATGTATGGTTGCCCTTCACCTGCCAGGAGACCCGGCTTGCAACCTTGTTATGTGCCCTAGCTGGGAACTGAACCAGCGACCTTTGGGTTCACAGGCAGGTGCCTTATCTCCTGAGCCACCAGCCAGGGCCAATAAATAAAATCTTTAAAAAAAAAAGAAACTGAAATCCATTAGAACATATTTGGTTTCTCTCAGGGTCTACCTTATATCTGGTTTCAGTGGGACTGTGCAATTCATGTAGGATTTTCTACTTCTAAGTCACTGTGATTACTTAACAGTAGCATATGAAAAACATAGGAGAAGAAAACTTTTTATAGTCACTTATAAAACTAGTAGGTGGTAATGTAAGAAACTGGGTTAGCAGCTGGAAAGGTACTTGAAAAACACTTTAGTCACATATTACCCATTTAAAAGAATTACATTTGACATATGTTAGCTTCTTAGTTCACCAACAATGTTGGCTGACCAAATGCTAAATTGAGTTACTTCTAGATGCTGAAAAAATGGCTTCAATTTACAGATTTTTAAAAACTGCACAATATTTTACTGTCTTCTGAATATTGTTGCTCTGAGCAAAACCCAGGATGTATATTTCTAGTTCAGCTTTTGGGCACAATAGTTAATCCTTCACTATTTCTCTACAAAACAAACTCATTAAAAAAGTTAAAACTACTTTTTTAAAGAATTAGAACTCTTTAAAAGGACAAATTAACTTTTAACCAGAATGCTTCACCCACTTTATATCACTAATCTAAAAATTAGATTATGTGTCCTAGAAAAGTGGAAATTAAACAATGACATTGTTATTTTAAAACATACAGACATACCTTGTCTAAAGCTGCTTTCTTCCAAATGCAAGTCAACATGTTCCTGGAGAATATGGTAATTTGTGCAGATGAGCCCACACATAGGACAATCATACAGTGGTTGATCACAATCTGTATTAGAGATATTAATTAATTTTATTTATTTTATTTTTATTTTTAAAACTTCTAGATTTTTACCCCAAGTCAAAGACTGCTTTGGTTTCATACCAAAAAATTACTACGCCTTCAAATGTTGAGTGCTTGAATGTTCCTCCTGCTGAGGATTTGAAGCCCCAGTTCAGATGACAGACATTTACGGACATGCTCCAGCATACTCTTTTCTACTTCCATCTTTATTTTTAACCAGCATGTAAGAGACTTTTCTCAGCCACTTGAAAATTTAAAAACAAAATGGAAAAACCTGATGTAGCATATGTATTTTCAATTTAGGAAAGAACTTGGAAATGTTTAGTTATATTATCTGTATGACAACAACAAACCTGCAGAGCATGCCCAGAGAAGCTAAAACACTAAATTTCCTTCAGTTCTGAGCTGTAACTGACATACAGCATAATGTAAGTTCAAGGCATAGAGCAAAATGACTTGACTTACATGTATCATGAAATGATTCCTACAGTAAGTTTAGTTTCCATCATGTCATACAGGAACAAGGAAAAATGTTTTTTCCGTTGTGATGAGAACTTGTAGGGTTTACTCTCTTAGCAACTTTTAAATATAGCTTAAAGCAGTAATCATCATACTGTGCATTACATCCCCAGAACTTATTTATTTTAAATTGAAAGTTTGTAGTACCGTTGGCCACCTATATCTAATACCCTCACCATTCATCCCTGCCTCTGGTAATCACACACTGAATCTCTTTTTCTACAAGTGTTTATTTATTTTTATTGTTTAGATTCCACATATAAGTGAGTCTGCACAGTATTTATTTATTTTTATGTCTGACTTTTCTCACTTAGCTTAATTCCATCAAGGTCTATCCTTATAAACACAAATGGCAGGACAGCCTTCTTATTATGGCCAATATTCTGTTGTATATATATACCACATCTTCTACCCACTAATCTTGTTAAATAAGTAAAAGTTCTTTGTAGTTGTATTTAAAGCTATTTTTCAACTTGCAGGGTCAGGATGGGAGACTGAGCATAATCACCAACCTTTCTTACCACTATGTTAAAAGAAAATATTAAATACAAACATTGAGATCTATACTCAAAACAAGAAAGGCAGAAAGGGAAATTAAAGCGGTAAGTTGGGACCAGTATGGGCATGGTCTTTAGGGGCTAAACGCTCAGCACCCTCCAAACTAAGTGGCGAGACACAGAGTTCAAGCATTCAACATAAAGCTAGGAATTGGGATCATTCTACCTAGCTGGGAGCAGGAAATCGAAGAGTTGGGTCCATCAACCAGCAGTTTGATAGGAAAGTAGGCAGTTTGCCAGAACAGAAGTGGTACCTCTCTGTAAGACAAAGTTACTGACACTAGGCACTGAAGTGGAACCCAGATACACAGAATGAAAGTATGAGTAATTCATACATTTAAGGTTTGGTTTACAAGTGGAATAAAACTACATTAGAAATTAGCTGACAGAGAGCTGTGTAGCTGTTTATTTATGTGGACAAAATGAATGTGACTGGTCTTGTTTTAGCTGGACCAACTAACTTTAAAGCTGAACTAAGTTGATCTGTTATGTTTGATCAGAGCTTGCAATCAAATCCTAAAAAGATTAGTTGATATACTGCACAGTGGTGAAAATGAAAACTACATTATTGAGCTACCCACCCATGTTTTCTTTCCAAGGTGAAATTTATTAAAAAGAAGAAATGAATTCAACAATACTTTGCCAAGTACTTTGCCACAGACAAGTACTGTTTTGGAGATGAAGATAAACTTACAGGCTTTGGAAATGAAAGCTGTAGAGATTCTAAGAGTTGAAGAAAATCTAGATGATGAGCTATGTTTCTCAATGCCAAGGCACAGAAGAGGAGAAAATTCTTTTATCTAATTGTAGAACAAGAGAAGTATAAATTTCATTTCATAGACAGGACAGAAAGACGAGCCAAGAACACGCCACTGTTGGAATGGTCTGCTACCAACTATAAAAGAGTTTGGAGCTATATTGGAAATTGTTTCAGATAATTCACAACAGTCTGTGAAAGGATGTGTATGAATCAGAGTTATCATGCAGTATATCAAGTAGATTTCCAGGGAATGGAAAACCAAGGAGGGAACTTTTTTTACTTTGATGGATACCAGGTAATTTTCATAGGTCCTACAAAACATGCTCCACCGCAGGAAGCATACCCTTGGTGGAAGCCAAAAAGATCCCTGCCTTACAACAGGAACATTTCCAGAATTTAATCCATGAGTATTAGATATTGAAAACGAAACCAAACTTAACCCTACATTTTGGTTTGTCATGGTGTTAGCACAGCAGTCTCCAACTAAGTTCCTAAATGCCACTTTGGACTAATTTAAAAAGAAATCCAGTTTTTACTTTTGATGGTGAAATTGGTTGCATATTTGGGGAAAAAAAGGTATTTTAAATCTTCACACATACAAGCAAAAATACATTTGGTGCTGTAAATCTTCAAAAGCTAGCAGAATTAACATTGTAAGTGAAAGAAATGCTAGAGATAAAACACCAAGAGTAGTATTTGATGGGCTCATTAGCAGATTGGATATGACTAAAGAAAGTTTAAATCTGAACTTGAGAATATCATAGGAGATATTTTCCAAACTGAAAAGATAAAAAACAAAACAAAAACCCCCACACACAAAAATAACCCCACAAAAAAAACAGGAGGAAGAAAATAGAAGAAAATATCCAAAGAACTTTAAAAAAAATTTTCTTTTTTTAATTCTTTTATTTTCAGACAGAAGGCCTGGGAGGGAGGAAGGAGAAAGAACCATCAATGTATGGTTGCCTTTCACCTACCTCCAGCGAAGGTCTTGGCTGGAGACCTGGCTTGCAACCTGGTTATTTGCCCTGACTGGGGAATTGAACCGGCCACCTATGGGTTCACAGACCAGGGCTTATTCACTGAACCACACCAACCAGGGAGAGAACTCTTAAACATTTTGACAAGAAAATAAGACAAGAAAGAAAGAAAGAAAGTCAGCCCAAAACTAGATTAAAATGTGGGCCAATGACCTTCAAGACACCTCACCAAAGACAGACAGATGATAAGCAAATGAAAGGATGTTCATTGCAGATTAAAACAAGATACTACTACATACGTATTAAAATGGCCGAAAACACCAAGTGCTGAGAAGAAATGAAACCATAGAGTGTCCTCTGATCTTAATAGAAACAAACTAGAACTTAGCAACAAAAATCGTAGTCTGAGACAGTTCTGGTGTGTTGAGTTGGTGTATTTCTCCTCAGAAAGGTAATAAACCTCCTCCCAGTGAAGCTGAAACATTTAGTATGTACACCCAAATTCTATTCCATTATTGTATTTTTATATTGCAGCAGTTTCAAGTAAACAATATTACAGATGCAAACAGATTTTTAAAACACAGTTGTAGTAACCTGATTTGCAGATCAACTTTTAGGATACCTGGTGTTTAACTGAGACTAGTGTTGCTTATTATACCAAGTGAACACTTTACCTTCTACTGGAGTGTCTAAAAAATTGGCATGCTTTGTTTTCATATGAGTTTCCATATCTTGAGTAGTATCTTCTATTTTTCCACAGAATGGACATTCAGGAGGACTATACATTGTGTCATAAGTTGACCTTTTTATTTGGGATAGATCACACTGTTTTTTCTCAGTTTCCGGAAAGTTTTTAGATTCAGTCAAGTTCTCTGAGTAAGAGGCTTTATGTTTTAAAGTGCCATCCTTAGACTGGCCTTGCGGTGAAATTTTCAGATGATTAGATGCACAAGCAGAATGCATTCTTGAAGAAACGTCCATTCTACACTGTTGGGTGTTGTCCTTTCTCTTACCCGAAGTTTCATACTGTATTCCATTGGTTTTCTCAAAGTTTCTGTCTAGTTCATTTTGCTCAAAATGAGCAGTTTCGATATGAAAACATATTTCATCATAGTTTACACCCGATAACTTGCAAAATGGGCATATAACTTCATTTTCCATGTGAACAATCAGGAGATGAGACTTCATGTCTGATTCCGAGGCTACCGTTTCACCACAAATATCACAAGAAAGCATGATAGATACATCAGGTAGCTAGGAAAAAGCACAATACTATTTTAAGTTAGAAAGTAAGAGGTGCAGAAAAAGAAAATGCATTTTATAAAATGATTTGAAACAATTCAATATATTTAAAACTTGGTTATTCAGATGAATCCATTTTCAATGTACTTACTGTTCTGAAAATAAAATAAGTCTCAACCAAAATTTCCCTGTTCCAATTTTATGATTTAATAAAACAAAGGCAGTAATAATAATGCAAATTAAAATAAAACTTCCAAATATTTTGGAAAGTGTTGTGTAAGGCAGAGAAAAAGTAGCATTTATAAAAATCGTCCAAGTAAATCAGGTAAGAGTAAACAAAGAAGCCTTATCAACTGATATCCCTTAAATACGGAAACTTCCAGTTAACAATGCGGAGGCGAAACACATTTTTAACAACAGCAGTTAACAGTTAAAGAGCTTTATGCCTCTCAAGCTGCTTTAAATATAGAGCACTGTTTCCGGACTGTGATCTCAGGTTTCACAGTTTTAGGTAAAACATCTCACCTCTCTGAGGTTCGGTCTGTAAGATGAGATGTAAGAAATCAGCAGTCACTTTTGACTTTTGTGGACTCATAAAGTTCTAGCTGCAGACAATAGGTAATTGTGCTAAGAAATGATTTTTTAAAAAAGCAGCCGCAACCTTCCTACTCCGGGCCATCGTTCAGCTAAGGGTTATTTAAAAATAAACAGGAAAAGGTAAGAAAACTATTCCCACCCTACAAATAAATTTAGCTTTATAAGAACTCCCTACGCTGTCTTAATTTTTCTCATTTCCCCTCAAACACGTGATAACAGTCTCTGGTTTAAGAAGGAAACTGCGCCCTGGCTGGTACACAGTGGTTAAGGCGCCGGCCTGGTCGCAGGCTCGATTCCCAGCCAGGGCACATAACCAGGTTGCAAACCAGGTCTCCAGTCAGGTCTGTGGCTGGGGGCGGGTGAAACGCAACCCTACGTTGATGTCTCTTTCCCTCTCTGCCTCTCTCCCTTCCCCTCTTTCTGAAAATAATGAAATACTCTTAAAAAAAATGACTTTTCCTTTTTTAAAAAAATGAAGGAAACTGCCTCACAGCCCCAGGGGAAAGAACCTCATACCCAGCGATCCAGCGGCGGCTACGCTGCCCTAAACTGAGCTTCCACTCGGGTCCCGCAGCTGAAACCTTCTGGCTGCCCGCAAAGGAATGCGTGCGCGGCCTCGATGACCTTTCCCGGCTCGAAAGACGAAGGCAGGTTCCCTCTCCACCCGGAGACGCACAGTTAACCGAGAAAAGAACCACAGTCTCCAAAAGCAAAAGACTTCAATATCCACTATCACAGTGAAAATAGCTTTTCTTCCGGGTCCCCGGAAGGGAAACACTCCCAGCATGCACCGCTCCTCACTCGGCTGGCTTGCGGTGCATTCTGGAAGTCGTAGTTCTTTTTCTACCCCCACAACTTACTAGGTCGCAGTAGACTCAGAAGTCTTTCTCAATCAGGTGGCGGGTCCTAGAGCATCACAGGAATCCATAGCACCCACTTTCTAGGGCCTGAGTAGCATTTTATTGTATTATCAATTAAGGCGTTGTAATGCTACTTGGTGTCACACCGCGAACTATGCTCTGCAGGTGGAGGGTGACCAAGATAGGTTCTTGTCTGAGGTTACAGGATCACAAGTACCTTATTTCTTTGGTTCAGTCTTTATTTCATTCAACAAATATTTAATGGGTGTCTATTAGAAAGACACTGTGCTTGGAACTGGAGCTGCAGCAGTAATCAAAATACAAAAAATTCAAGACGTTTGAAGCTTACCCTCTGAGGTCGTGAGAAAATGGACAAATAAATGAACTAATCATGATCAGTACTATGAAGGAAATAAAGCTGGGTTATTTATAGGAAGGACACGTAGTCATTGGCAAAGGTCTTTCTGAGAAGGTGAGTGTACTTACGAACAAACTTCACCAACAGGAGGAAGAGCAGTCCAGGCTGAGAAAATAAAAACAAGAACAAAGCCTTTGAGACTAGAGCAAAAAGAACACTTTGTGACCTGAGCATAATGTTTCCAGAAGTCAGAGTTGCAGACAGGGGCCAAATTATGTAGGGCCTTGTAGGAAACTATTGGAGTATTTTAATAAGAGAGGTATGGTGTGATGATGCACAATATCTATTTTAAAAATCATTCTAGATGTTGAATAGTTACCTATGGTAAGTTGTAAATTTATAGCCCCTGCCTCTCAAAATCTACTAAACAGATGCTAGAAGAATAAAAATAATAATGCTGAGTGTTGAACACAATTTGAAAGCTAGAAAAAGGATGGCCGAGTAATAACTAACTTACTAAGTAGAGAAGTGCACAAAAACAAGTCAATTTATACATCAGAAATCTGGAAATATTAAAAACTAAAGACCAGATACTTCTGGAAAAGATAGTAAATTTGGTTCTGGAAAGAAAATTTTGCTGAAATTCTATAAGTAGTTAGAACATTTTCTCCACATGTCCTCCATCATGAGGAGGCCAAGTGACTCATCTGTTCTTCCCAGTCAGACACTATAGGTTTAGTTTATGAAGAAAATGAACCAGAGAGGCTTTGAAGTCAGAAATGCATAATTAAGGGTGAAGGTCAAGATGTTGGACTGAAATTGAGGGATAATGAAAGCTAATTACTGAATATGGGGCTCCCTAAGTTGGTCTGAAGTTGTGTGTTATTGCTAAGCTGATTAACATTGAATATGAGGCCCCCTACCGATTTTCCCCTCATATTCTGATGTCTGATAATGTGCTTCCAAGTCAGGAGATTGGAGAATTCTCCAGGGAAAACCATTGGTCCAAGAGAAAAGACCTAGAGATAATAACTTTTAGAAAATCCTTCAATGAAATAGCCAAGCTCTCATTTTATTATCCTGTAGGGAGGCCAACTATCAGTGAGAAAACAAGCCCCACTAATATACAGGCTTTCAAAATAAGTTTCTTTGGTGCCTCACTCTTAAATATGGATACTCAAGAATCACCAGGCATTAGAGTACAACCTATGGCAGGCAAGATAAAAGACCAAAGTGATAATAAATAAATAAACCCTGAAGAAACAGACAATGAATAAAGTAGAAAAAATACTTCAAGGAAACTACAATTAATATCTTCAGGGAGGCAAGAAAGATTAAGCCCTGAATCAAAAATGTAAAGTAGCTTTTGGGATTTAACACCCCCCCCCCCCCCCCCCCCGCCCCCCAAACTATAGAGCTAGAAGATAACCAAAATATTTCTCAGGAAGAATAAGAGATGGAAAACAGGAACTTTTTTAGGGGTAGGGATCATGTTTTATTTTTCCCTGTATATTCTGTGCCTAGCATTGCATTCATTGGGAAAAGCCTCTTTTCAGTACCGTTTTTTTGTTGTGGAACTTGAGGATGGTTTACAAGACTATACATATATTATAATTATTTAAAGTACTTTATAGTTATTTATTTCATATAGCAGTGACAACTTTTTTGTTATTTAAAATCTACAGAATGTGCCTTGGCTGGTGGCTCAGCGGCTAGGCCCTGGCCTGTGAGGCCAAAGGTCGCTGGTTCGATCCCCAGCCAGGGCACATAACCAGGTTGCAAGCCAGGTCTCCAGCCAGGTCTGTAGCTGGAGGCAGGTGAAAGGCAACCATACATTGCTGGTTTTCTCCCTTTCTTCCTTCCTCCCTGCCCTTCTCCCTAAAAATAACGAATAAAATATTTAAAAAAATCTACAGATGTGATACAATTCAAAAGTTTAAGTGGTAAATTGCAAAGCTTGAAACAAACGGGAGCATATAGGAAGAAGTTAACGCAGCTGAAGGAAGAGCCTTTGTAAAGCTCCAAGAGGCTGGTATTTTTATCCGCTGCGCACACTGTTGTAGCGCCAGTATCTAAATCAATGCCTGGCACGGATTAGGCTCTCCATCAACCCTACAGCTGTAGGATGGAGATGGATAAACGGACCAATGGGTGACGGAAGAAGAACCGCGGGAACACTCTCCCAGGGGACCAGGCCAGGAGGACAACCCCCAGCCACAGGGACCGCGAGGGTTTAAAGTACCGCAGTCAGTGCGGACACCGGATCCTGCTCCGGAGGGTGCGGCAGGGGCGCCGCCTCTCCCCGCCTCTGCGGGTCGGTGCCGCCGCGGCCGCCGCCAGCAAGGGCTTCTGGGAGCCGAGCCTCGGGGTCTCGGGGAAGGGGCGCAGGTGGCCGCCATCTTGAGCTGCGAACCTGGTCGCCGCGTACAACGCTAGGGGCGGAGTGGCGATCCCCGGGTTAACCCGCAGCGGGAGGCGCAGCCGGGGGCTGGAAGTCAGGGCACCGGACAGCGCCACTTTAATGGGTAAGTGGGAGTGACACCGGCCAGGTTGGGTGAACTTCGGGTTTGGTCCCTTGGGGAGCTAACTAGTTCCTGGGGTTACTTTTTTGCGAAGGGCTCAGAACCAGGCCAGCCTGGGCGAGAGGCAGGGGTGGCGGGGGTGTGGCAGCCGGAAGGTCCCCTGCAGCCCCGGAGGCGTGAGGAATCCAGAACCTCTCGCCTGCCAGGCTCGCCCTGGGAAGGAGCTTGAGGCAGCCAGTCTCATCCTCTCGCCCCGCTGTTCCAGCTCCCGGTATTTTCTCTTCTGGGTACGCGGGCTTGTCATTTTTGGGACTCAGCGTTTGTCTGTCCCGCATCTTGGTAGGAATACCACAGTGTCCAGAGGAAGGCAGGGTCGGCCCCGGGGGCCTGGCTTCCCGTCGCCCCGCCTGGCTCCGCCTGGGCGCAGGTGCCGGGGCGGGGGGGGCGGGGGGGGGGCTCGGTCCCCTTGCCCGCGGGGGACCTGCCTCTGCTACTCCTGTAACTCCGGACACCACCGTGATGGGGGTTTCTCCGTCTAAAAGGATCCGAAAGCTGTGAAACCGAATAGTGATACGACAAAAGAATAGGACAATGACATTCACTCTTGAACTTTTTGAACACATCAGAAACGGAAACAAAACTGTATGGCTTGGGGTCTCTTCATTACCACACGGAATGGCTTACATTCTGTAGGCAAGTGCCCTTATTTTCTGGGTAAACCGGAAACGGTCCTGGTTCTGCGCGTTAGATCTGGAAGCTTGTTCAGTCCTAGGGGTTGTAGTCGGGCCACTTGCCCCTTTGGGACCAATTCTGTAATTTTCCTAGTAGGCACCCTAACCCATGGAGAGGGAGGCTTTACTGGCACGAGAAATTCGGTTGAGATGTTAGGAAATTTTTACATTCTAGTTCTTTGCCCGACCTCAACAACAGGCTTTCCAAGAGCTGAGTCAAAAATAAGCTTATGACTGGTGAAATTTCTCTGTTCTCCAACTTTAGAGTGTCTGAATAGCATCTCTTACATATTTTTAATAACTTACACAAGACAGCAGTCTTTAAAGTACAGTCTTCAAAGTTATTTTCTAGAGAGTGAAACAATTCCATTGGGTGAGGAACTTTTCGAGATCATTTTCCTTAGAATGTATGTCCCTTTTAAAGCAACTGCAGTGAAGGTGCAGGCAGATGGTTAGTAATGTAGAGGAAAAAGGAACAAATGATGGATTAGCTGTTGGGGGAAGATTTTATTTGCTTAACATGTTTATATAAAAAGGTTTTGATGTGATCACCTAGATCAGCATTTTTCAACTAGTGGGCTGCAAAAGGCACACTGGTGTTGTCACAAAAAATTTTAGAACATGCAATACCTGGCTAGTGAGGGGCACTGTCCTCTTTTCCCTTAGATTGTCAAATAAAAACATGACAGTAACCCACACAACAATAGCCGTCCAGTGCAACTGAATCAAAATTGTACCTAATTTTTTTTGTCAGCTCGACAAATTAAATAAATTTTTTGATGTGCTGCAGAACTTTAGTAATTAGTTTATGTGGTGCCATGAGATAAAAAGGTTGAAAACAGCTGGCCTACCTTAATGGTTTTAGGAATAGTGTCTGATGTATGTGTTGGGAGGCACAAAGTAATTCAATCAGATGTGGGGAGAAAAATATTAAAACTTCTATTTACCTTTTAAAACTATTGCTTTTCGTTTTTATCTGTTTGTGAATTTTGTAATAGGATAGTTTACTGAGCTAGTAATACACATAAATAAACATACTGAGAATGAATGTACAAATATATTTAACATACATAAGGATATGTAATAAAAAAAAAAAGTTAGAGATCATGCCCCTACTTAGATAATGTCTAATGTGTAGGTGATAAATATTTTTAAGAGGATTATTGCTGTGAAGATTTTATTTTGTTAAAATATTTTGTACTTATTGAACATACAGGGTGGGACGAAAGTACATTCATGGTTGAGAGTCCAGTAAACACAAGTGTTTATTCTTGTATTATTTTCCATATGATAACTGTGAACCTACTTTTGCCTCGCCCTATAATCCAGCAACTAATGGTGAAGCCCTATTGATCAGTTATGAACTCTGGTCTCTATTTTTCTTCTCCAGGAGACTAAGCTCTAATTAATGAGGCAGAATTTTTTTTTTTTTTGATAATGTGAGTTTTTATTTACTAGTCATTCTACTTTATTTTATTTTGTTGTTGTATTACATTCATTCTGTTTTTCTCCCCTGCTCTTCCCTTCCCCACCCTCCCACTCCCCCACAACCAAATTCAATCCCACTTGTCCATGTCCATGGGTCATCCATGCTAGTTCCTTGACTAAACTGCTCCCCTTCTTTGACTCCTTCTACCCCCACCCCATCTCCCCCTCCCCTCTGCACACTGAAGGTCTGTTCCTTGTATTCATGTCTCTGATTGTTTTGCTTGTTTGTTTGTTTTGTTTATTAGAGACAGAATTTTTATATATGAGATAATTAGAGAATAAGGCTGAATGTTGTGATTAATAAAGCTTGACCAGCTGCTTCTAATGACAAAAATTTGTTGGTACACACAGTGTTACTGAAATCAGTTAATTAAATATTTTAAAAAGGGATTTAGGTGGATTATAAATATACTTCAACTGCTGTAATACACCTGGGTTAAGTTGAAAGACACAAAGTACCTTTGAAATCATTCTGAAGTCATCAGCCCATTCTCTTCTACCTTTAGTTCTACCACTAGTGAAATTTTTCTCACTATCTTTACTAGTGACATAATTATCAAATTTTATATCTTATATGGTACTTGGCTTATTGTAGACACTCAAATTTGCTGGATAAATTAATGCATAAATTGAGTGGCCTGTTTTTAGTACTACTGTTGAGTGAAATATTCCTTTATCTTTTGGATTCTCTTCTCTTTCATGACTCTTATTTTCTCCTGATTGTTTGGGCCTATTTCTTTTCTCTCTTTATTTTATCCTCACCTGAGGATATGTTTATTGATTTTAGAGGGATGGGGGGGGGGCATTGACATTGATGTGAGAGAGAAACATCCATTGGTTGCCTCCTGTACGCATCCCAGATGGGAATTGAACCCACAACCTAGGTATGTATCCTGACTGGGAATCATACCTGCAGTTTTTTTTGCTGTACAGGACGACACTCCAATCAACTGAGCCACATGGTCCAGACTGACCTATTTCTTTTTGGTTTCCTTTGCTGTTTCCTCTTCCACTAAAATATGAACATCCTCAGGTTTTCTCCTTTGGTCATCTTTCTTTTATAACTCTACATAATGTTGGGTGGTCAATCAAGACTGTTCTCCTGAGTGTTGACCTATTTCTTTTATTACAATTTATTCATTATTTTTAGAGAGAAGGGCAGGGAAGGAGAAAGAAAGGTAGAGAAACATCAGTGTATGGTTGCCTTTCATTTGCCTCCAGCTATGGACCTGGTTGGAAACCTGACTTGCAACCTGGTTATGTGCCCTGACTGGGAATCGAACCAGCAACCCTTGGGTTTGCAGGCTGGCACCCATCCACTGAGCCACTAGCCAGGGCTCTGACCCATATTTTTAATTAGCTATAGATCAGAGCTTCCTATTTGTGCCCTAAGTACTACAAATTTAACATATTTGAAAGGAACATCTCTATATGGCTATTTGAATGGCTACAATTAACAACAACAAAATCCTGATGATACCAAGTGTTGACAGGATGCAGAGCAACAGAAACTTTTATACATTGCTGATGAGAATTCAAAGTGTTAGTTACTTTTCAGTTTGGCAGTTTGTTAAAAAATGTGAAGCTTAATCTTGCCATATCATCATCTGTCAATCCTACTCCTAGATATTTACTCAAGAAAAAGAAAAAAAGATTTACACAAAAACCTGTACATGAAAATTTATAACAGATTTATTCATAACTGCTTTAAACTAGAAACAGCCTAAATGTTCTTCAACTAGTGAATGGATAAACAGTGGTATACCCATATAATAGAAAATTACTCAAAAATTGTGAGGGACCCTGACCAACAGAAATCCCTCAGTGCTGCAGATGAAACAAATACTTCCCAGGCAGCTTGTGTTAGGAGAGAGAAGGCTGGCCATTGTCTGATTGACAAAGGCTCTGTCTGCTCACCTTTAAAGGTTTTTATTGATCACACAAGGTTGGGGGATGCAGGTACACACTACAATTCATTACCACAGAAAAATATCCAAAAGGAAGGGAGTTGTTAAGTTTAGATAAGATGACTCTGAGAACTCCAGGTAGTTAATACAATTTTAGGAAGGGTGAGATTACATGTGGTAAAGGTTTTAACATTTGCTGCAGATGTGATAAGTAAGTCTAGGAAGTTTAGGTCATGGTGCAGACCTCAAAGGGCAGATGGAATATTCCCGAGGCCAGGTTCACACTGCAGGCCCCCTGGCTAGAGCATTGAGGCCTGTATGCACCCAGCTTTTCTGGCTTTCTGGTCAGGTTTTAGAGGCTTTGACTGGCCTGCGTGGGGCTCCATGCCCTGATGCTATCCCAGGGGGACCCTGACAAAAAAAATAAGAAGGAATAAACTATTGGTATGTGCTCACAAAGAGTGACTCACAAATACATGCAAATAGAAGCCAGTTTAGGACCGGCTTCCACTGTTATACCATTTATGTAAAATCAGGAAAACGTAGAACTATGGAGGTGGACAACACATCCATGGTTGCCAGGTGCTAAAGATTGGAAGCGGCTTAATAGGAGCAGCTTGAGAAACTGTTTTTTGGGAGGTGGGTGATAGAGCTGTTCTGTACCTTGATTGTGATGGTTATATGCCAGTGCATTTGTCAAATTTATAGAACTGTATACCAAGAATGATTTTTACTGCCAGTAAATTAAAAATGAAAACAGTTGAATGAATTACGTTTGTCTCAAAAACAAGTAGGCAAGCAAATAAAACCATTACTCTGTTTCTTCATTTGTAGCCCCTGTCTTGGAATAAGTTATTGTATCATTATATTAAAATAGCTCAAACTAAAAGCCATGTAGTCATCCTCAACTTCCTTTCTTTCTTACCACATAATTCTTTACATTCATTTGGCCTCTAATTATTGAATTGTTTTCCAAAATGTTTACGGAATCAACTTGTCTACTGTATTTCCAGTGTAAATATTATTAATTTAGTTCAGGGCTTCATCATCAAGGTCTGAAACAACCTTCTCTTTAATTTCTTTAATACTGTTCCTTAAGATTGAGTTCAAATTTCTCTACCGGGTTACAGGAACCACATGTGCTCTTACCTACTCTTCTGGCTTTATCTCCTGCGCTTTCTCCCATGTGCTCCCTTGTTCAGGCACACTCCCGTTTCCTAACTGTTTTGTGTTTATGCCAGGCTTCTTCTAGAACTCTGCCTTTACATATGTTCTCTCTGCTTGAAATGCTTGTTCTTTCCCTGTTCTTTTTTCATCCCACTCCCTGGGAGATTCTTGCTCATCCTATAAGGGAGAATAACCATGAATACTTTTGGAGCTCCTTCAAGCACAATTTGTTGCTATCTATTCTATGTTCTCACAAGGTTTAATATGTTTCAGTGTGCTTTACTCCTTACAACATGATTTCCAAGTTCATTAGTCTGTCTCTTGTACATCAGGGATGGCAGGTGAATGTCAGCCTCTTCTCTTGTGTTTACTTCATAAGTGCTAATTGATCACCATTCTGTCCAGTTGGACATAAGATGTTCTCAAAACTTATCAGAGTAACATTTGAAGCAGCCAATAATTATCTTTCACGTTAAGTTCAACTTGAAACCCTGCATTAGACTCATTTAATTTATTATTTTTAGAGACAGAGGGATGGAAGAGAGGCAGAGAGGGAGAGAGACATCAGTGTATGGTTGCCTTCCACCTGCCTCCAGCTGAGAACCTGGCTGGAGACCTGGCTTGCAACCTGGTTATGTGCCCTCGCTGGGTATTCGAACCAGCGACCTTTGGGTTCACAGGCTAGTGCCTTATCCGTTGTGCCACCAGCCAGGATGCATTAGACTCATTTCTTATATGTAAACCCAGGATAGCTTTTAATATCAGTAATTTAGTATTCATTTCAGGTATCAAAATATCAATATAATATCATTATTAAAAGTATACTTATTTTTCTAATAGTAAAACTATTATATATACTTCAAATATAAAATTTCATATTTATATAAATATTTTAGGTATGTTTATAAAATGTTTATATAAATATTAGTGTTTTTAAATGTATTTGTAATAAAAATATTTCATAATAAAGTATAAAAGATTTCAGTGTTTAAAAAGAACTAATCCTGTGGTAATGAGATTGGTATTGCAGTCATAACTCAAGTAGTGACCTGTGCGGCCTGAGTTCTTAAGCAGTACCTAAAGCAAGTGAAAGAATCTCCACCCCAATAAATATTTGAGCCATGCCTATTAAGCCTAGTGCCAGATTCCATTGAAAATAAGACACTTTATTACTGGTTAGTCCTTGATCTTAGTAGAAACTGTAATTTAGAAGTTTTTTTAACCGAACTATTTCATGATTATTTTCTGTCTGTCTGGTTTTAAGATGCATCCCATTTCAGAAAGGTTGAAATACCAAGGATGGGGGCATGTACCTTAGAATCAGTGAACTTAGAATAATGACTTTGTCTTTAGGATAGAATCTATTACTTGTTTGATAGGCTGGTCCTAAAATATTAGGTTGTTTTTTTCCAATTTGATATGGAAGTGCAGGAATGTATTCTTTGTACGTAACTTTCAGAATGGGTTTTGTTAGCTTATTTAATCTGTGAGCATGAATTTAGTTACCCTGGTGTAAACATCTCATGTTGTTTAAGAGTTATCAGTATCCATTTTTTTTTTCTCTCCTAATCTTAAGATGTCATGGCTAGTCCAGGGAAAGATAACTGTAGAATGAAAAGTTACAAGAATAAAGCTCTAAATCCCCAAGAGATGCGTAGACGAAGAGAAGAAGAAGGAATACAGCTTCGAAAACAGAAGAGGGAAGAACAGGTAAGCATTTTAAAATAATTCTGTTTAACACAAAAACATTATATAGAGATTTTAGAAGTTGTATTATTATTACTGATTGTTAGATAACTTTAAATGAAAAAGTGTTTTAAGAAAGTGAAAAATAATACAATAAAATTAAATTTAAAAAATTTAAAGAAGAAAGTAAATACAGATATTCCTATAATTTATTGGACTTTTAAAATAATATTAGGAAATTTATGAATCAGAACCCTGTGCCATTTTTAATCTCTGACAGAAATAGCTTTTTTATTTTACTGATAAATATTTTATGTTAATCATATTTTTACCAAGTGCTAAGAGGTTTTTATTCATGAGCTTATTTAGATCATTTTTATTTGTCATTATAAAATTTGCCTCCTAAAAAACATTAATTATATTCATTTGTTGCTTTATGGTTTACATAGCTCTTGCCTCTAAATTAATTATAGGTTTGCTAAGCTAATTATACTGTTCCTTCTAGTCTCATCATCCTCATATTGTAGCCTGTGTTTGAATTTTGTCTGCATGACATAGGGAATAGAAAGATCTTTTAAAAGAGTGTGTTTCAACATTTTTCATTCCAAGATATACTTAAATCTTGTAAGTATATTTATAAATATTAAAATATTTATAAATAATGAGGATGTAGGTCTCACATACATGAATTAAAACTAATGTTTGACAAGAACTAGCAATGAAGAAAGTAAAGAAAAAGGCCTATTTTAGAAACATGATTATGATTATGATTTGTGATCTCCCTATTTTTAGTGTCTAGCACAGTCTCTACTGTATTGTAATAGGTACTAAAAAAAGAGAGAGAACCCTGTTGAATAAATGATTAGAAATGATAATAAGAAGAGAGGTATTTATTTAGCTATAAAAAACATAACAGCTTTTTTACCCTCAATTTTGATTTAGGAAATGTATCTTTATTTTATTTTATTATTTACAAGTCATGTGATATCTTTAATGTCAGCTAATGAACCAGGATGCAAACAGTAATACGGCAATTTATAACAATCATTCTTTAAATATCAAAAACATCTGTTGTACTATAATGTTACTATAAATGTCAATGAAAGTTAAACCAGAAAGTGATTTCCATCTACCTGGGAATTTCTATTGTTATTTCAGGGCTTTGCAAACACAAGACTATTCTATTTCTACAGTATCATGAAATCATAGGATTTTGTCCTAATTTAGCTCCAGCAATAAAGCCATTCTTGTGTCAATCTGTGTTGTATACCTGTACATATAATTTTTGTTATGCTTCATACACAGATGTTTGTGGTGGGTCTTGTTTTGCCCTGACTCTCCCAGAAAGAGGCAGGAGCAGACAGAAAACAACCCTGGGACTGTTTGTAAAAGCTGTCATTTTGCAAAAACCCATATTGCTTCTCTCTTGCTCTTTCCCAAGGAAGGTGTTCTTTGCTGCCTTGGCTGCCAAACCTCTGCTCCTTCTAGTCTTGACTATTAGGACTAAGGGGGATAAACTGCTCAGCAGGAGAACCAGAAATGACTCAAGTTCCATTTCAACCCAGATAGTCTACATATCCTAGTTTATAAATGTAATTTTTCCTACATACTTATTTGAAATCGTAGCCCTGCTGAATATAACCACTAAAACAGGTACTGTTTGATTAAGGAGGTCTTTCCTCAGCCAGCCAGTGTCAGGCTAGTTGTAAATTTCAAGCAGAAGACTATAAAAGTGGGCAGGAGAAGAAAGAGGAGAAACAAAAGGAAAGGAAAAGGAAGACAAAGAATGAGAAAAAGAATGGAGTGAGGTAGAAGAAGAAAGGGCAGGAAGAGAAGGGATAAAGAGAAGCAGAGGGAGAGTAGAAGAAAAGGAGGGCAAAGAAAAAGGCACCATAATATTCAGGATGTCACAGCATGAAGTTGGTGTCCTATAGTAAAAAGAGCGAAGATTTTAGAGCCTGAATAACTTTCACTTCCAGCTTGATCTTTATTCTACATGTGGTGCTGAACAAATTAATAAACATACATACCTACCTGACAGAGAAGGATAAAACACTGCCTCTGTTATTTTGTAGGGTTCTCGTATCGTGATGTGACCAATGAAATGTGCCTTTAAATCTCCTTTAGTTACCTTGCCATGTGTCTTTCCTCTGTCTTCTTTGCTTTATTTTTATCCATTCCTATATTAATAAGCATAGGGCCATTTTCCTGAGAAGAGTTAGTGATACACCAACTCTGTTACTACACCACTTTATCTCTCCCATGTAACAGATTTATGTTTTAATTAAGATTTTCTTGGCAAAATTCTTAGGTATCTCATCATCCAGTGTGGGCATATGTGCTTTTTCAAATGTTGTCAAATATAAAAGTGTATTCTTCTCCTGGGACTGGTCTTTGGTAAAAGACCTGAGAGTAAGAATGACCCAAAGCAGTCTACAGGAAAAGAGCTAATAATCTAGCCCAGGGCTTCTCACGTCTCATAGATAATTCATGTCTCCATGGTAAAAAGATTGGGAAATACTAAAACATTTTGATTTTTAATGACAAAATTACTAGCTTTGTTTTGTTTGCTTAAATGAAAAATATAATTTCATTGTTCTGTGAAAAACTCAATGTTTAAAGTGATTTCTCTTGATTACAGCTATTCAAACGCAGAAATGTCTCTTTGCCTAGAAATGATGAATCTATGCTAGAAAGTCCTATTCAGGATCCAGATATCAGTTCCACTGTACCCATTCCAGAGGTAGGTATTACAAAAATCTATTTCAAATTATACCTCAATGGTATTTCAGAAATAGTGAACAAAGCAAATACTATCTTTGTAGAGTATTTAAAAGATAAATTAATTAAATTCTTTTCTGTGTTTTAGGAAGATGTTATTACCATGGATATGATTCAGATGATTTTTTCTAATAATGCTGATCAACAACTAACAGCAACACAGAAATTTAGAAAGCTACTTTCTAAAGGCAAGAATTCCGTGTGCTTACTTGATTATTACAACATTCTTTAATAGTTTATTTGTGAAGTTTTATTTTGAAATACTTTGGTAGGAGGATCTTAATTATTCTTTAAAATATTTATAAGTAATATCAATTTTAAATATATTATCAAAGTAACATTGATTATAGAATATTTACCAATATAAAAATATTATAGAAGCAAATGTAGAAATCATTATTCCTGCTGCTAAGAAACAAAGTTATAAAAACATGATTTTAAATTTCGGTAGAAATATATTTCAGAAATGATTTTTTAAATGGCAGAATAACACCAGAGTACGAATATAAAATGATTTAATCAATCAGACTTTAAATTTTTTATTATCATAAACAAACTACATAAATCCTTGTACATGACCTAAAACTTGAAACAAACTACATAAATCCTTGTTCATAACCTTAAACTTCCTTAGTACAAATTCATAAATTGAAACTATGGGACAAAAGGAATAAACAATGTATTTATTCCCATCTTCAGCTTGTACAAATATTCATTTTACTATGTGCTTAATAGCATGCCTATAAAAGAAAAAAATGCTTACATAATAGTAGCTTATTGTGTGGCATTTGAGTACTTTTAGTTGAATATTTTCCTTTAATTATTTACCTTTGTAATTTGTCCAATTTTATATTGTGTTTATAAAAATTCCTGATTAAATAAAAATTTAACCCTTAGTCTATCTTTTGTTTCATAATATAATTTATAGAATTAGTAGTTCCAGTTATACTGAGTTGTATATAGAATCAAGAAGATTTTTTAAAATGCCTTTGGCTAGCTGCCTTATCTTTAAAAAGGAAGAATTTAGTAGCAAATGAGCAGTAAAAGAGATCTTGTGTTGAGGTCAGCATAGATTACAAGGCTTTCTTATTGTAGTTTTTGTTTATAAATACATTGAACTTTTGTTTTCCATTTCTGCTAAGCTAATAATAGCTTAGAAATGACTTCCTCAGCATATGCCACAGTTTTCATTTTTGAAATTGAGATTATTTTTTGAGTTAGGTTATTAAAAGTTTTTTTACATTATATTCTCTTTCAAGATTTCTTTTTCATATATGCAGTATATTATAACAATTTAACAGGATTCATTTAGATTTAATACTGTTTAAGAATGTTAAAGTATACCACCAGTGTTTTTATACCACAAAGTTCCGCATTAAATTCTTTAGGTCTAATTTGTTCTAATACCTCATTGTATTCTGTGGGTTTTTTTTTAAAGATTTTATTCATTATTTTCAGAGAGAAGGGCAGGGAGAGGAAGAAAGGAAGAGAAGCATCAATGTATGGTTGCCCTTCACCTGCCTCCCGCCAAGGACCTGGCTGGAAACCTGGCTTGCAACCTGCTTATGTGCCCTGGCTGAGAATCAAACCAGTGACCTTTGGGTTCACAGGCCAGTGCCAATCCACTGAGCCACATCAGCCAGGCATTTTTTTTTTTTTTTTTAAAACTGTAGTATCTTTTCATATAGCCAATAACTTTTAGCTGTTTCTTTGTAGTGGGATTATGCTCGCCCAAGTTGGGCACATAGCAGGAATGTACTTTCTTTTACTGATTGTAAATTCCTGCCACATCTTTCAGGCTTAGAAAAGTTGTAGATTTACTGTAATTTTACTTTATCCATTAATGTAGGAAACATGGGAAAGGAACTAGAACTAGAAGTCCTCTGACTTATGTCTTGAAAAGGGACATTTTGCTAGAATCTCCTACTTACTTCCCTAACATAACCTCTTTTGTAGATATGAATCACAAGTTGTTCTTTTCTTAAGCCCAGTTTTCTAGAAGTTTCTCCAAAGCATTTTTGTGTCATGGAGGACTCTTTGTTTTAAATAGTGAAGCAGATAATTTCTACTGTACATTTGTTTATATTGCCCTATTAGTTAAAGTCTTCTTTATAAGAGTTGATCACCTTTATAAGATAATATAGACTATTATGCTGTCAGTTAATATAATACCAATGTAAGAGTTAATAATAGTGCATGATACTTGTCAGATTAACAGGTGATCCAAGTGCAATTTAATTGCTTTATTTTAGATGAAAGTAATTATGTAGTATTTTCCAGGAAGAGACCATGTTCGTGTTCTTAAACATCTGTCTATCTATCTATCTATCTATCTATCTATCTATCTAATATACATCTATATATGTATTATATATTTATTTACCTACATATTTATAGTTGACAGTTTCAGTATCCACTTTTCTCACTTGATATCCAGAAAACCGCATGTGTTCTTTCTTTTCACAGCCTATCCTTTCTCTCCCCTCAAATAAAAAGAGCAAAAAAAAAAATAAAAATAAATAAAAAAATAAATAAATAAAAATAAAAAGAGCAGAACAAAATTTTTGTCCCTTTAAAAAAGTTGGAGAATAGATTTAGAATTCTTTTTTTGGAAAAGGAAAAAAATAGTGAGATAAAGGTGGTGACTACAACCTATAGTTTTGTTTTAATTTTTTAAAAGATGAGGGTAAAGGCATTAATAATATATATGTGTATATATATGTATATACGTGTGTGTATATATATATATACACATATAGTTTTATCCTGTTGGTGTTTTGCACCTATAGCAACAGTTTAAGCTAGGGTCTAGAATTTACATTTTGAAGAATTCAGACGTTTCATTTAGAACACCCAAACAAAACTTAATGTGTATGGTTTTACTAACTTTGCACAGATAACCTAGTATTTGAACAAATTAGAAGAATAGCAAATTTGTGGAGAAAAGAAGAAAGTGAAGAAAGTTCACTCCTAAGTAAACCTTTTTTAATAATTGAGAACATGATTCCAAGATTTAAACTGATTTAAAAGTTAATAATAAGGTTTTTCTATATCACAAAAATAGAATTTATACAGATATTTTATGATTACCCTTTATTCATTCTAATTAAACATAATATGTTTACATTTATGTATGAATTGTTTATGATCAGTAACACCATCAAAGAGAAATTAAGAAAAGGAAGAGTAAAAATGGACATGAGATTTTGTAAGTGGACAGATTACTAAATGATAGATAAATTTGGGTGGTGGGCACAGGGCATGGGGAAGGTGTAAGTATAGTGATATTATGAGTTTTGGTTATGCTACATTTTAAAGAAGCTGTGAATAAAAAATGTGGCAAATAGACACTTAAAATGTGGTCTAGAATCTAAGAAGAATTTTGAGGGTTAGGTTTGTGAATTATTACAAGTGATAAGCATAAATGATAAGTGAATTAGCAAAATGAACACATTTTACAGAAAGAGAATAAATAATGGAGAAAACCAACTGAAAGCAGCATCAAGAAAAAGTTCCTGGAGAACCCCAGGAGTATACTTTTTGCTGAAGCCAAGGGAAAAGAGAGTTCTTGGTACTTTGATTGGAGTAGCTGAAATATCCTTAAGTTTTTTTTTGAATGTCTTCATTTTTAAATTTCTTAAGAGATTTTATTATTCTCTAAAGCCCTCTATACTTAATGGAAACTTACCAAGAATTTTAGATAGCCCAGTAGCACTTCTGTAAATAATAATACCCTGATGGAAAGAGAGACATTAGACAATTCATGGCTGATAGTGAAGTAGACATCCCTAGAAATTGGGGCATGGTTACAAAAAAGTAGTGGGAACATTAATTGTGTTTTGAATGTTGGACTGAAATAACTCCCATGTTGTAAAGGTGACTTCCTAAATAGCCTTTAACTTACAAAATTTAAATATTTGTACATGTAAATAATTATTATATTTATTTATTTGGTTGTGGTCCTTTTCTGCCTCTTTAATTCATTAAGGCAATACTGGTTTGCAAAACTACCAGGTTTCAAGTGTGCAAGTCAACAAAACACCACCTGCACACTGCGTAGTGTGCCCATCGTCCCAAGCACAGCCGCTTACTTTCTACCTCCTCTTTGCCCACCCCACCTACCCCTCCACCTCCTGTTTTCTAAATTTTCTTATCATTATGGTTATTGAAAAAGAATTTTCTTTTCAATAAATATTGCAATTCCAAGAACATTTGTTTTCTTCAGTTATATCCAGTTAAGTTTTAAACTTGGTCACTTGACACACCAGATCAGTTTCTTTTTGTCTATGTAATAACTTAATTTATTTTTTAATTTTTAGAACCTAATCCACCAATTGATCAAGTTATACAGAAACCAGGAGTTGTGCAGAGGTTTGTGAAATTTCTTGAAAGAAATGAAAATTGTACTTTACAAGTGAGTTCTATAGTTTTCTGTCTTAATTGCTTTCTAGAAATAACATGAGTAAAGTTTTGAGTGAAAGCAACTTCTGCAACACTTGGTTATGGCTGCAATGCTAGTTTCTTCTAGGAACTGTTACTTTATTAATTTTTGGAAAAATTTATGAAATTATTTCTAATGTTAATAAAAATTTTTGTCAACCTTTAATAACATCCATTTAGGGAAAGTTGAGGAAAACTTTGTAAAGATAGTGTTACATAGCTAACCTTGAGCATATTAATTTCAGATTATGAGAATTGCATCTATAGAGAGCACAATGTTCAAGAAGAATACTGAAGACTTGAGCATAATTACTATAATTAAAATCTAATGAGATTCAACAGTATGGTCTTGGGACAGCTATGTGCTGTGTCAGGTTACCCAAGTTGGTATGAAAAATGCCGGCTCAGGACAGTCTAGCAGAGAGGGCTCAAACTAGGGGTCTGTAGGTTAGTTTGGCCCACAAACAAGTTTTGTTTGGCCTGCACATGTCTTTTTTAATTCATTTATTGTTGTATTACAATTGTTTCATTTTCCCCCATTGCTTCCCCCCACTCCATCCCCACTCCCCCAGTCAACCCCCACCTCATTGTCCATGTCCATGGGTCTTTCACAATAGCTCCTCGATTAAACCCATCCTCTTTCCTGCGTATCTTAAAAGATGTGTTAGATATTGAACTTTTAAAAGTTAGGAAATTTCACATGAAAGTTTAGATTTTTGGCTTTTGACAAACCAGAAGAGATGGCATCGCTGCCACATGGTGAAGATCTAGGAGACCTGAATAGCTGCTCTCTCTTCCTCTTTTTTAGAAAAGTATTTGTTCCTCTCTTTTTAAAAAATCATAGCCATGCTCTCCAGTTTGCCACCATTCCCACCTGCTCATATGACTCTTCTTATGCTAATTACCTAGTCTCTGAATAGTTTTGTGAATTCATCTTTCTTCACTAATGCATTCCCCCTACTATACCTGGAAATTTGAATGGAGTAACCTTTTGCTATTTAGTTTATTTTATTGTCTATAATTGATTAGGACTATGGTCTCCAGTTTTTAAAAATATAAATCCCTTTTTTAAAATTTTTTCATTAGTCTCACAAAAAATGGTAACTGTACTTTTCATACTTTTTGGTAGTGCTTTTAGTTGCTTTTTTATTTTATTAGTCATAATGGTATCTACCTTAATGTGAAAAGTTGTCTATGCCAAATATTTTCTTTTAAAAATTTTGTTTATTTATTTTAGAGACAGGGCAAGGGAGGGAGAAAAAAGGAGAGAATCATCAGTTTATGGTTGCTTCTTGCCCACCCCCAACTGGGGACTGGCCCACAACCCAGTCATGTGCCCTGACTGGGGATTAAACTGGTAACCCTTTGAATCACAGGCTGGCAATCAGTCCAGTGAGTCACACTACCAGATATTGTCAAATATCTGTCAAATATGTTTAAAGCTATAGTTAAGTTACTCCTTAGTTTACCTGTGGATTTGCAGGTCATTTAGTTTATTGTTTGGGAGGTAGGGGTTGAACTTTTTCAGTTGCTTCTGTTATAAATCCATCACGTGTAAGTATATCCAAATTCTAATTGAGTTATGACTGACTTCTCTGAGGCTCTTCTGTTTAAAAGAATACCCCAGGTCCAGCCTGTGTGAACTCTTTGACCTTGAACAAATCACCTAAATCTCTGAATATCTAATTTTCTTATTTCTTAAATGAGGAGGTTCTGACTAGATAATCCCTAGGAAAACAAAACTAACTTTTATGATTCTAAGTTTTATAAATATACGATTGTTCTATTAAGTAATGTCATTAATTTTAAACTGTTTGCTATAGAACTCTGCTCTCTATAGTAGACATTAAGAGTTTTGTAAATTATAAGAATTAAAATTCAAATGCGTTCACTTGTTCATGAGTTTGTACATTTTTATTTTATTTTCTCAGTTTTTTTTGTCCTGATTGAAGGTTTTTTGTTTTTTTTTGTTTGTTGGTTTTTTTTAATCTATGAAATCTGATTTCATATTGATTCTTAAATATAATGTAGTCTTTTTTCTCAGATTTATCTACCTAAGCCTTCACTCCCCCTCTTCTTCCTTTTCCAGGCATTTCTTTAGGGCTTTCATTTATTCTACTTTTATTTTTCCATAGTTTGAAGCTGCATGGGCATTAACTAATATAGCATCTGGAACTTTTCTGCATACAAAGGTAGTGATTGAAACTGGGGCTGTTCCAATTTTTATCAAACTTCTTAATTCAGAGCATGAAGATGTTCAAGAACAGGTAAGTTTCTATTTGAACTGTTATATTTACTAGATTTTCATTTTCTTATGAAAGTACCAATTATGATTATGATTTGAAATTTAAGTTGGTTCAAAGGTTATGGGTTATTGTTGAAATTTAATTTTACCAGATTGCCTGATACTACATCTGTTAAAATACAGTAATTTCTATCATTTGTTAAAATATAGTAATGGAAGGGAGAACTAACAGTCTTCAGGCATCATGCTGTGTTATGTGATCTCAGTTATGAGGCAGTACTATACCCATTTATAAAAGAGCATACTGAGACCCAGAAAAATTAATAATTTATCCAAAGTCACAGTAAATGACTGAACCAAATTTTAAACCTGGGCTGTCCTGACTCCTTATTCTTTGCATGTACCGATTTTGTTTCTCTTTAAAATATTACATGATTTTGAATAAAACCATTTAAAAATAAACTTTATGAATAAATTCTCATAGTTGTAAGAGAGAAAATTTAAACACATATAATTTGTACCATCTAAAGAAAACAAAATGTTTTGTTTTGAATCCTTTTAATGCAAATTGATGAGATACACACATACACACACACACATATATGCATACTTATATTTTCCCACTTAACACTAATATTGGGAGCATTTTCTTAATGGTATAATTATATTTCAAGAAAATTTTACTGATTACTCATTATCCATCCAAGTGTATATCATAATTTATCTATTTCTCAATTGTTATACATTGGAATTATTTCTAGTTTATTTGTGTTGTTAATACAATATAATGATAATGTTATGTAATAGCTTTTATGTGCCTCTTGATTATTTCATTAGGGAAAAATGACGTTGCCCTGTCAAAAGAAAAACTTTAAAAGCTTTTATTGCACATTTCAAAGTTGATCTTCAAAAAAGTTATAGCAGTTGATATCTCTCCATCAATAAAATATTAGACTTCACAGGAGGAAAAATGTCATTATTTTAAAAGAATTTTCTTAAAAACATAGAAAATAAATTTACATCTAGAGTGGATGTTAAAAGTACTAACTCAGGCTTTCAAAGGTAAAATTTTCCCAATTGAAAGACTAACATAACTACTTTTGTACTTATATGAAAACTTCAAACTGAGAATAAAATAATCATTTGCATTTGCATAATTTCTCATCTAATTGAAATTTAATAAGTAAATAATTTGATTTTTTACTACAATTTATTTTAAAAAACATAATGAACCTGGACTAATTCTAAACTTATTTTTAAGGATCAATCCAAGCCAATTCTGTTAGCTTTTCCTGACTTTTCTATGCTTTGTCTTTTTCTTTTTTTGCAAATTAGTTTCTTCCCAGTGAGTGGATTCCTTGTCGTAGGAGCAAACCTCTAGTGTAGATAATTGGAAAATCCAGTAAATAGATATATTTCATCTCTCCTTGAAGTACTACTGATACTTCTTTATTGAATAGAATACATATTTCAGTAGTATGTAAGGAAATTTTTAAAAATGTGCTATTTTTCAATTTGATTAAAAATATTAACACTTTAAAAATATTTATTGTTCTGGCTTTTTTTTTAACATCTTGAAAACTTCATTCTGTTCTAAAATCTCATCTTAAGAGGGAGCATTTTATTTAAAATATTGTGGTAATGAAATGTATTTATTTCTTCCATTTCTAAGGCTGTTTGGGCACTTGGTAATATTGCCGGTGACAATGCAGAATGTAGAGATTTTGTTTTGAATTGTGAAATACTTCCACCTCTTTTAGAGTAAGTACTTTAAATTTATCACAGTTAAAGTAATGCTACTCTGCACTATATTTCTATATACATAATTAAGTTTTTAAGTGATATTTTGAAATTTGTCTTATGTTTATCTGTGCCTGCAATAACTTGAAAATATTAGAAAAATATTTTCCAATTGTTTCACATCTGTTTTTTATGTTCTGAAGCCAAATTTCACAGTGGTAATTGCTTACCTGATGCTTACTGTGTTAAAATAATTATTTTACAAAGATAGGGTATGTAGCAATATTTAATACATTAAAAATTTATACAACAACAATAAAATTAAAAAAAATTTAAATGTTGCTAAAGCAGGGAATCTAATACATGAACAAATGGTGTATTTAAGATTTCATGTTTATATATTTGTTTTTTAAATGTTCAGAGAAAAAGTAGGTGTAAGTACTTCAGTTTTTTTTCTTTTTCAAGATTAAGGATTGCATTGAAACTATACATTACTCTGGGGAGTAGTGAGTGCTATCTTAACAGTATTGTCTTCTATCCATGAACATAAGAAATCTTTTTTAGTAAACAGGTGTAATTCATTTCATTACTGTAATATTTTTGATTTCATAAGGTGGAAATTTAGGCTATTGATTTGAGATTTTCTTTATTAATGTAGATGTTCACAATTATAAATTTCTCGCTGAGCATTGCTTTCACTGCATCCTATATGTTGTGTTTTCATTTTAAAAAGTAGTTTATAATTTTGTGATTTTTTTGTTTGTCCAATTGGTTAAGAGTATGTTAATTTCCACATATTTGTAAATGTTCCAGTTTTCCTTCTATTAGTGATTTTTAGTTTCATTTTTTATGGTCAAAGAATATACTATCTATATATTAGTCTTTAAAATATGTCAGATTTGCTTTGTTATCTAATATAGATGTATAAGATAGTGTATCTTAGAGAATGTTCTACATGCACTTGAATAGAATATACCATATTGTGCTATTATTGAGCATTATTGAGTATAGGTGTCTGTTATATTTAGTTGATTTAGAGTGTTATGGACATACTGTATTTTATTACTGATCTATATCTAGGTGTTTTATCCATTATTGAAATTAGTATACTGAAAAGTCTCTACAATTGCACAGCTGTCAATTTCTTTTTTGCTTTACTGGCAAAAAAAAATATTCTTTTTGCCAGTATATTTTGCTGTGTTGTAAGGTCTTAAAATTTATATGTCATTTCTTCATGATGAATTGACTTTTTTCAATATATAATGTTCTTTGTATTAAAAAAATTTTTTTGACTTAAAATCTATTTGATATTAGTGTCACTGCTCTGGGTTTGGGTTACTGCTTTCATGGCATATCTTTTTCTGTCCTTTTATTTTCAACCTATTTATATCTTTGAGTCTAAAGGTTCTTTTGGCATATATTGTAGATGTCTCATGGATTGTTATTTAATTTTTTAATGTATTCTGACAGTGTGACTTAATTTGAGAATTTAATCTATTTACATTCAGTGTAAATACTGATGAGGAAAGATTTCTGCTGTTTTGTTTTTTATATATCTTACATCTATTTTTCCCTCAATTCTTTATTACTTTCTTTTGGTTTGATTATTTTTTATGTTTTAATTTCAATTTTTAATTTATTATTATTATTATTATTATTATTATTATTATTATTTTTTATAGAGAGGGGAAGGGAGAGAGGTAGAGAGGGAGAGAGACATCAATGTATGGTTGCCTTTCACCTGCCTTCAGCCATGGACCTGGCTGGAGACTTGGCCTGCAACCTGGTTATGTGCCCTGGCTGGGAATCGAACCAGCGACCTTTGGGTTCGCAGGCTGGCACCTTATCTACTGTGCCACCAGCCAGGGCTGATTTTTTAAAAATACACTGTGTTGATTTCCTTCTCTTTTCCTTTTCTGTATGTTTTTTAGGTATTTTCTTAATGGTTGATTTAGGATGTATAATTAACATTTTAAACTTATAACAACCTTTAGTCTCAATATTGTACACAAAGTCCTGTACATCTTTGTCCTACCCTTTTTAAGTTGTTATTGCTACAAATTACATCATTATACATTGTGCTTCCATTAATAAGATTTATAATTACTGCTTTTTATATTTCCCTTCAATTCATGGAAAAATACAGAAAAATCACAAACAAAAAATATGATAATATTGCCTTTTATATTTATCTATGTAGTTATTTTAGCAGTGTTCTTTATTTCTACTTAGGGTTTTTGAGTTATTGTTTATTTTCCTTTCATTTCAACCTAAATGACTCTTGCAAAGCAGACTACTAGCAACAGTTTTCATAAGTCTTTGTTGTTCTGGGAATCTTTTACTTTCTCCATTATTTTTTAAAAGATTTTATTATTTTTAGAGAGAGGGAGAGGGGCAGAGAGAGAGAGAGAGAGATCAATGTGTGGTTGCCTTTCACCTGCCTCCAGGTATGGACCTGGCTGGAGGGCTGGCTCCCATAATTTTTTAAATATGTAATTTGCATTATCTCTAACCTCTGTGGATTTTTAAAAAGAAATCAGAGGTTAATCTTAATGAGACAGTTCCCTGTTAGTGAAAACAAAGGCAAGTCTTTTGCTTTAGTCCTTCAGGGGCACCCAGGCAGGTCAAAATACGCAAACACAATTCCTTGTGCCTTTTGGTAACAGTGGAAATTCCTGCTTTTTGGATGAGATCCATTGCTAGAAAGCTCTCCAGCTACATTTTAACTTCCCTGGTTCAAAGTTTTCTGTAAACCTTTTTTTTTTTTTTTTTTTAAGATTTTATTTATTATTTTTAGAGAGCAAGGAAGAGAGAGAGGCGGAGAGGGAGAGAGCCATCAATGTATGGTTGCCTTTTTCACTTGCCTCCAGCTACAGACCTGGCTGGAGACCTGGCTTGCAAACTCATTATGTGCCCTGGCTGGGGAATTGAACCTGTGACTTTTGGATTCACAGGCCAGCACCGTATCCACTGAGCCACCAGCCAGGGCTTCTATGAACTTTTGACTGTCTTTGAGGGTTTGGATAAAATTGAATCTGACAGGATTTATATGTTTTTTCTGTTTCTAGGGAGGACTGGACCCTAGAGTTCCCATCTCCACTATTTTCATCAATGTCATTGCAGAATAAGAATTTTTTTAAACCTAGGTTTTCTGTACTTCCAGCAGGTTGGCGATTGAAAAATACTAAGATAGACAATTTGTTCAAAATTTTTAAAAAACATTTTTTCTTAACAGCTGATCTTCATTCAGTTTGAACCTATATTCCTTGCTTAATGAATTTGTATAATGTATTATTTTCATGGTTAAAAAAGTAATCTGCCCTGGTTGGTGTGGCTCAGTGAATAAGGTACCGGCCTGCAAACCACCCAAAGGTCTCTAGTTCAATTCCCAGCCAGGGCACATAACCAGGTTGCAAGTGAGGTCTCCAGCGAGGTCCATAGCTAGAGGCAAGTGAAAGGCAACCATACATTGGGGAAAAAAAAAAAAAAAAAAAGGTAATACGTTTTTAAAGTATATAGAGATAAGTAAGTCAACTTCCCATGACACCATTTATTTTGAATATGTTTTGTGTCTTGTAAGAATCCATTCATATTGTAAATTCAAAAATTTAAAAATATTAAGGCACCGGCCTGCGAACCCAAAGGTTGCAGGTTCGATTCCCCAGCCAGGGCACATAACCAGGTTGCAAGCCAGGTCTCCAGTCAGGTCTATGGCTGGAGGCAGGTGAAACGCAACCATACATTGATGTCTCTCTCCCTCTCTGCCTCTCTCCCTTCCCCTCTTTCTAAAAATAATGAAATAAAATCTTTTAAAAAATTTTTAAAAATAAAGCTGTGCTATATTTATTTTTATTTCTGGAAATATTTTAAAAACTCCCTTTTTTAAATTTACTATTTCATTTCGAAAGCCTTATAAAGTATATTGAGAATTACATTATGACAGAAAATAGGTGAAGAGGGAAAATGAAAGTGACAATTCTTTTTTTTTTCTTGGCAGGTTATTAACAAATTCAAACAGACTTACAACAACCAGAAATGCTGTGTGGGCTCTCTCAAATTTATGTAGAGGCAAAAACCCTCCTCCAAACTTTAGTAAGGTATGAGTAAAATACAGAAATTAAGGACTCTATCTACATAAGCTTTTCAGTTTCCTTTTAATAGATTTTTAGATATTGAAGGGACTTTAATCTTATATTAGTAATTATTTTCCTTATTGACTAGACAATATTTGCACATACACAAAATAAAGAGATGTATAGTGAGCGGGAAGTTTTCTACCCTTACCACAGCCCACTATCTTCTTTTCTCAGAGGCAACCACTGTCACCAGATGTTTATGTACCTTAGAGTTGACTTTAGAAATCTTCTAGTTCTTGTCATTTAGAAAATTGAAACCCCACAAAAGGTTAAGGTAATTCATCCAGGTTCGCTGTTAAAACATTGAAAAGTAACCAGTCAAGGGTGGCTTGTGCTTTCACATTGTACTTTTTATCTGTTAGAATGTCTTTCCCCTCACCTATTAATGTTCTGTTAAAAGAATAGATAATTTATAAATTCCCAACCTAGTTGTCTTACCAGTAAGATAGAATGTGGGTACATTTTGGGGATACCATTTTACTCTTTTTGTATCCAGTGTCTTTGTGAATTAAAGGGACCATGGCTACTACACTAAGAGAAGTTCAAAATCTGGTAAAGATTTCATGATAGTAGTTTCTCGAGGCAAAAGTAATAAATACCTAATTCAGAAAAGATGATACGTGAATTCGAGTGCCTTATCATGAATATTTTCACCATTCCAGCTTTGAGAATTCATGATTTAAGCACACTTCATTTGAACCACCAACATGACTTTAAAATCTCATTGGTCATCTTTTATCACAGCCCATAGTGGGTTATGGGTTCGATCATAGTTCATGAAATTCCGCAAACTTCCATGTCTATTCTATTCTGTGTTTGTTGACAAGTGTGACTAAGAAGCTGGTTTAAGACCTTGTTAAATATGTTAAAAATACAATCGGTAATAAATTTATTATTTTAACCAGAAATTTGGTTTAATAGGTATACATTTGACCCTTAAACAATGCACAGGTTGGGGCAACAACCCCCTTCACAGTCAAAGTCTGCATATAACTTTTGACTGGCCCAAAACTTAGTTGTCCCTCAGTACTCACCAAGGATTGATTCCAGGAACCCGCCTGGATACCACAATCTGTGTATGCTCAAGTTCCTTACAAATTGACATAAATTAATGCATACAGTTGGCCCTCCACATCTGTGAACTCTCAACTGTGCATGGAAAACTAATGGTGTTTGTGAAAAATTTCCACATGTAAGTGGATTTGTGTAGCTAAAACCTGTTTTTCAAGGTTTTAAAAAAGAAAGTTTTGAGCAAGCTATTCTTCACAAAAACAAATTGTGAAATAATATTGTGGCAGCTGCCTTACTCAGTTTAAAAAAAATTTATATGATTTTCAGCCTAATAATGAAAGGGGAAAGAATGAATATTTGGACTGGATATAATACAAAGAAAAGAATTTTATGAGGTTCACAAGTATCCTTCAAAGGACCTTTTATTTAAAAATAATATATTTAAAAACTAGTGATTTGGCAATGATTATTTTAGAATTGTAAGGAAATAAAATATTCATATTTTGTCTAAAGAGATAAGGGTCAATGCATCTGATAATGATAATTGTTTACCTGCTATTTATGTTTTGATTTGCATATATAAAATTATGTATGCTATTTATATTCATGGTTTTAGCAATCATAGCAATACTTTTTATTTTGCCCCTAAAAATAATATGAAATACCCATATTTGAGTTTTTACTAAAGAAACTTTGGTTTATGCATTGCTTTTCTCTTTAAAATCTTTTTTAAAACTAATAATTAATTATTTTTAGAGAGAGGTGTAGGGAGAGAGGTAGAGAGGGAGAGAGACATCAATGTATGATTGCCTTTCACCTGCTCCAGCTATGGACCTGGCTGGAGACCTGGTTTGCAACTTGGTTACGTGCTCTGGCTAGGGAATCAAACCTGTGACCCTTGGGTTCCCAGGCTGGTGCCTTATCCACTGTGCCACCAGCCAGGGCTTAAAATCTTTTTAATACATTGTTTTTGAAAGTTTATTTCTTTTAAAATAAAGAACATGCATCCATATGTGTGTATGTTAAGATAATTATGGGATAATAGTTGTAAAAATATATTTACTTTAAAATGCCATGTTTGATTTTTCTTTTTTTCTGTTTGTAAGAGCATGGATTTTTTTAAAGCAGTATTTACATTTTGAGATCTTTTTGTTCTAATTATATTACATGGATTTTCAGAGTTCTTCAGCCATAGGTAAGCAGTAAAGATTTTTTTTAAGTTTGTCATAACAAGCACTTTATATAACTTAATCATTTTTAAAAGTTTTTTTTTTTTATTTGGATAATACTTTTTAAATTGATGTGGTATGTTTTTCCTAAAGAACTTGTGTTTTAAAAGGTATTGAAATTTATAAAATTGAATCTATAAAACCTGTAGTCTGAACTACATTTTTTTAAGATTCCTTTTTTAAAGTTTTTACCTTTATTGCACCAATATAAAATTCCCTAGATGTAATAATTATGGTGTGGAAAAAAACAATTATACTGTAGTAGAAGAATGTAGAAGAATGCCATTTTTCTTAAGAGACATATGTTAAAGTATTTAAGGGTGACTTTCATGATAATATAACAATTGGTTCTTAAATAGGCCAATAAAATTTTTTTAATATATATTTTATGTTTACATGCATATGGAGAGAGCAAATGTAGCAAAATGTTAACTAAAGAATATAGATGAGTAGCATATGGGTGTTTATTATACATTTTTATAAATTTTATGGAAGTTTGGAATTTATCAAAATAATATATTGAAGGCAATACACATATATCACCTCCCTTGATACTATCTCTTCTGTGTTACCATCTGTCTGTTACCTTGGTTATTTCAATAGTCTCCTAACAAATCTTGCTTTTCGTTTTGCCCACCCATCATTTTCTATACCTAAGGGAGCAGTCAGGATGATCCTGTTAAAATGTTAGTTAACACCATATCTCTGTTCAGAGCCCTGCCATGGCTCCCTATATCTTATTCAGAGTAAAAGCAAATTGTTAAATATTTTACAAGAGTTTTCATCGTCTGGCTCTTCTTTTCTCTCTCATTCATGTCCTACGATTTTTCTTCTCACTTAACTCTGGCCAACTGGCTTGCTTGGTGTTTTTCAAACTCCCTAATTATGCTCTTGCCTTGCTCTAGCTGTTCCTTCCACCTAGAACAATTTTTTTTTTAACCTCAGGACCCCTTTCCACTTGTAAAAATTATGGGGACCCACTAGCTTTTACTTATGTGGTTTATATGTAGCAATATTTATAATATTAGAAATTAAAACAAATTTTAATATTTATTCATTTAAAAATAAACTTTTTGCATGTTAAGTAACATTTTTAAAAAATGAAAAACACTATCAAAACAAAAATTTTGTGAAAAGAGTATTATTAGCCTACATTTTTATAGATCTCTTTAATATGTGGAGACATGCAGCTGGATTTCTTTTTTAAAGATTTTATTTATCATTTTTAGAGAGAGGGGAAGGGAGAGAGGCAGAGAGGGAGAGAGACATCAATCTATGGTTGCCTTTCAGAGCCCTGCCTCCAGCTACAGAGCTGTTTGGAGACCTGGCTTGCAACCTGGTTATGTGCCCTGGCTGGGGAATCAAACCAGTGACCTTTTGGTTCTCAGGCCAGCACCTATCCGCTGTGCCACCAGCCAGGGCTACAGCTATATTCTTATTGCTGACTTTTGCATTTGATCTGTGTGGTACATTGTTTTAGTCAAGGTCCTTTCAGATAATGATTAATTTTTGATACTATATCAAAATTTAAGTGGTAGGTTACTTTAAATGTTATTTGCATTAAGAAATCTGAAATCATATTATTGAACTTTTTGTACTTATATTAAAATCCATTGGTATTTCTTTTACTTGGAGTGAATCCTTTTGTCATGTATGATTTTATAACCTTATGCATTGGTCATTTGGAGTGTGTGATTCACTGAATTATGCATCACTTCCAAATGTCGATATTTTATTATGCTATATATATATTTTTAAAATCATAGTATCACCACCAATCTTGGGAACCTGTCACATTTAATGGTGGGTACAAGATTTTCAGAATTCTAAAATTTGTTTGAAATCTCAAAATTTATTATTGCTAACAAATACTGTCAAACTTTTCCTTAAAGTGATAGGCTTGCTTTATTTTTTAAAACATGTCCACCAAAGACCTAATACTGAATAAAGATGAACAGTCTTCCAGGTAAAAAATGGTATTCTATGAGGAAAAATGACTAATTCAGCTTGCAACTCAAACAAGTGGTTTTCCTGGAGACCACCATTACTCTTTGGTATGTACAAAAGCTCTAAATACAAATTTCTCATTTTATCTCACAAAATATTTAAAAGACATACTCAAGTATTGAGATTTAATAAAATAAAAACTTTTTAATGCTTCTTAAGGTAATTTCTTAATAAGAAGCTGGCTTCTCTTTCCTCTTTTACCTGCCTGTATATTGAAGTGAAAAATCCAAAGATTTGTGGTATATTTTGTATCACTGCCTTGATTTGTGCTAAGGTACTGATGGTTTTACCTATCCTTGCTTTTTTTATTTTTATTTTTATTTATTATTTTCAGAGAGAGGAGAAGGGAGAGAGGCAGAGAGGGAGGGAAACATTAACGTATGATTGCCTTTCACCTGCCTCCAGCTACAGACCTGGCTAGAGACCTGGCTTGCAACCTGGTTATGTGCCCTGGCTGGGGAACCGAACCAGCGACCTTTGGGTTTGCTGGTCGGCACCTTATCCACTGTGCTACCAGCCAGGGACTATCCTTGCTTTTTTACCTTAGTACAAAGGTCAACAAAATGAAAAAGACCATTTTTATATACATTTTTATATGTATAAGTATAATTATGTATAAGTATAATTATGAAAATAGTTTTGGTTTAAAAGACCCCCAAAGGTTTAAAGAATCTGTAGACCCCACTTCGAGGACCACTGACATACAACATTATGTAATATCTGTCTGACTAATTCCCTACATGTCCATATCTCCTTTTCCTTGTTTGTGAGAAGGTAGTGGGGTAGAAATGTTTTATTTTGCTCTCTTAAAATGGCAATCTGTAGTATTTAATAGTTTTTTAAGTAAGTAAAAAGATATCGCTAACTTTTAATTAAAAATTTTATTTTTGCTTTAATTTTAAAACAGTATAGTGTTTAATTTCTCTAGTGTTTTTTGTAGCATTAAATTTTAGCATTAAAACAAGGTTCTATATTTTCCTAAAGAAACTTGGTTTTAGATAGAGGAAAATTTTAAACATTGCCTCTTTGCTTCCCTTGCAGGTTTCACCTTGCTTAAATGTCTTATCACGACTGCTGTTTAGCAGTGACTCAGATGTATTAGCAGATGTGTGTTGGGCCCTTTCTTATCTATCCGATGGACCCAATGATAAAATTCAAGCAGTCATTGATTCTGGAGTCTGTCGAAGATTGGTGGAACTTCTGATGTAACTATGATCTATAATTAATAATAATATGATTGTGGGTTTAGCAGTGAGTGTAGTGGCCTCATAAACATCTTGAGAGTCATGCCAACAGGAAGGATTGAAAAGCTACTAATTCCACTTTTCAGGATAGCTATAATACTGAAAAATTGACCCTTAAACTTATTTCTTATATCTTCTGTTTGGGACTAATCTCTTAATGAATTTCATTAGTTTTAAGCTGTTTATGAATGAGAGGGACTTAATTTAAGAAGTATATGGAATGCATATATGGAATGCATATGTACCTCCTAGACTGTTGTACAAGATACTGTTATGGAAATAGAGGAATATAGCTCCTACCCTCACAAAACAAATAATCTAGTTGATTGTTCATTACAGTAATTAATTTGTGTAAAAGATCACATAGTAAAAATTATTTAGTATTTCACTTGTGTTAAAGATAATATGTTTCTCTGTGCTGAGCTACTATGGCTAGCTTTTTAAAAAAGAACAGACTTTTGATACAAAGAAGTTAAAAACTTGTAAGAAAACTTGTTTTAAAAAGTTATAAAATATTCATTCCTTTCTTTAAAAAATGTATTATAGTTCTTTCTTTCCTTCCTTTGTCACAAAAACCAGTAGACAGTCCCAAACAAGGTAGATGGCACAAAAAAGAGAGGTCTGAAAGAGGGTTGTGGCTCCAGCATGAAGATGGTATTGGAGGAAGTGGGCGGGCAGGTCCTGGTGGGGATCAAAGTCCATGCTTGAGGGTGGCACCAACTAGATCAAAGCAGATAAACTGGCTGGAGCTGGGGCGGGAGCCAGCAACTGTGACATGGCAGCCTAGCGCAATCAGCAGATTGGTCATTTAGAGGGAGATTCTAATAGTAGAAGTTAATTTTTTATTCTTAGAGAATGGATTCATAAATATGGACAGGAGGAGAGCCAGAAACATCTTACAATATTAAATCAGAGTTGGAGGTATCAATGTAAGCTCCTGGCTTTCTACATGAAAGAAATATATTTGGAAACAAATATATAATGATAATTGTGTGTGTTTGTGTTTATTTATGTCCTTTCAAAGGCCCTGGGAGCAGTGACACATTTATACTAACAAGCTAAGCACACAAATGCCTAGGTTTTTAAACACTGCTCTTGGTTAACAGGAACCAGGATTCTTGGAGAAATAGCTGATTCCAGGGCTGAGACTGATAAAAAAATAAGATGAACTCAGAAAGTAATGAGTGCTAAAAGAATGGATAAATGTTAAAAGAATACAGAAGCCCCCTTGCAGGAATTCCTACTATTGAAACCTGGGATGATTTGAGCATTGAAATAAATTATAATGGTACATTAAAACTTAATAAATAAAATAGGAATCCATGATCCCACACTAAAGTAATTAGATAGATTAGTAGATTGAAAAAAAAACATGTAGTTAGAATGATAGTGTTAGAAAATTATCATTGGCAACAATATTAATGATTATTAAAAATTCAGACATTAAATATCAAGAGATGCTGAAACTTGGTGAAAGAGATGGGATTTTAAATAATCTAAAAGTATTTCATCACAAAACATGAGTTATAAAGGGATAAATAGTAACGTCAAATTGGAGAAATCTGCCTGAAACAGTCTTAATAAATCGACCAGAGTTCAGTACCATTATAATGGACAAAACAGATATATGCTTTCCAATTCTGTGTAAGGAAAAGGCTATAGCATTTGTATTATTCTACCCAAAGTGTATAACTTGGGTCTTAAACATGAGGAAACATTGGTCAAGGCCAAATAACTGGCTTGTGATTTTCAGTAATGTCAGGATCATGAAATCAGAGACATGACAGCTGGGTGCAATGCATGATTCCGGATTAGATTCTTTATTGTGGAGATAATTATGGTGTAATTAGTGAAACTTGCTTGTGCTCTTTGGAGAAAGAGTATACAGGATTTTTTGTATTTTTTTTGCAAATTTTTTGTAAATTTAAAATTCTATATACTGTGTAAGTTAATATTTTTACTGTTTTAGGCACAATGATTATAAAGTTGTATCACCTGCATTAAGAGCAGTTGGTAATATTGTGACTGGTGATGATATTCAAACACAGGTAAGTTCAGACATTTTTAAATATGGTAAATTAACATAAAGGACTTCAAGAAGTTTATAGCACTTAATTAGATGTTAATTAAGACTTTAGAATTAACATAATTATATAGGCATCTGTAATGTAAGCATACTCTTTTTTTTTTTTTTTTAATCCTCACCTGAGGACAGTTTTTCATTGCATTTTAGAGAGAAAAGGGGAAGGGAGAGAGAGAAAAACATCAATGTGAGAAGCAATTGAGAAGCGCAATGTGAGGAGGCATTAGTTGATTGCCTCCCATATGTGCCTGAACTGGAGATCATAGACATTTTATGTGCCCAGACTGGTGAACAAACTGACAACCTAGGCATGTGTCCTGACCAGTAATCAAACCCCCACAGCCCTTTGGTTATGGGACTACGCTCCAACCAACCAAGCCACACTGGCCAGGGTATATAAGCCTATTCAGACTCAAATACATCTATGTAAAAGCACTATCCTGGACCTAAATCAGTGTGAAGTTCTACAGGGTAGGAGTTTGGTTCTTGATACAATTCAATTGGAGAGAAAATATATATTAAAACAAAGTAGATTACCCTACGCAGTGTGTTTTCTGAGGGCTGATTGGGCAGTAAGTGCTATAAAAGCTTAAAAAAGAAATTAGTGTGCTAAGAAATTGTTATAGATTCCATAAAAGAGTTGGAACACTAAACCTAGGTCTTAAAAGTAAAGAACTTAAGTAGACTAGAAGGGATTTATGTGCCAGACATTGAGGTGTGTGTAAGAGGCATTAAATTCGATTGGAAAAGAAACTGTTAGTGAGAGGATGATTGATTATAAACAGGCTAGAAGTGGAATTATAAATGGAAGGGCCTTTTATCATAGATTGAAGACCTAGATAATGGGTCTTCAGCAAGGAAAGATAGCAGGGAAACACTCCTGAATTGGTAATTAACTATGTGTGTAAGATCTCAAAAAAGTTGTAATGTCCAGATTGGCACCAGATCTGGGATAGTCTTTCTAGAAACTTAAACTCTATAACACATTAGATTCTTTTTTGTTTGCCACCATATAGTGAACTTTTTATTCTTATCTACATATTTTGTTTCATTTTTAATCCTTAATGTTCTATTTAGATACCTGCCTTAATTAGTAAACAATTGATCCTTAGTAATTGATACTTATTTTTTTACCATAACTCGTTATATGAAAAAGCCTTCTAAACATCCACTTGTTTTCCACAGAATTTTGGAATGAAAATATTGTGTGTATTTTGAAAATAGGAATATAATCTTGCCATAGAATAAGAAATGTAAAGAAATAAAGCAGAATATGCTTCTTTACAAAAATGGAAGAATAAAATTTTTAGTGAAACTAAGACTTATTTTTTCATATTCAGATTCCTCAACAGTTACGGAATTAGGTTTTTTCAAACTGTTTGATATATATGTATTTTAAATTATATTTTATTGATTATGCTATTACAGTTGTCCCAATTTTTCACACTTTGTCCCCCTCCACCCAGCACCTCCCCACACCTCAAGCAATCCCCGCACCACTGTTCACGTCCATGAGTTTTGTGTGTAAGTTCTTTGGCTACCCGTTGCCTATATTGTACTTTAATTCCTATTCTGTTACTATCTATTTGCACTTCTTAATCCTCTCCTCTCTTGATCCATTCCCCCATATCTTGCTTTCTCACTTGGCAACCATCAAAACGCTCTTGGTATTCATGATTCTGTCTCTGCTTTTGTTTGCTTAGTTTTTCTTTTTTTTCTTTTTTAGATTCAATTGTTGGTGAATGTGTATTTATTGCCATTTTGTTGTTCATAGTTTTGACCTTCTTTTTCTTACAAAAGTCCCTTGAACATTTTACATAATAATGGTTTGGTAATGATTAACTCCTTTAGTTTTGTTTTTGTTTTTTCCCTTGTCTGGAAAGCTCTTTATCAGCCTTTTGATTCTAGATGATAGCTTTGCTGGGTGGAGCAATCTTGGCTATAGGTCCCTGCTTTTCGTGACTGAGTATTTCTTGCTAATTTCTTCTAGCCTGCAGTTTCCTTTTGAGAATTCAGCCGACAGTCTTATAGAAACTACCCTGTAGGTAACTAACTTCTTTCTTCTTTCTTCTTTTGACATTCTTATAGAAACTACCCTGTAGGTAACTAACTTCTTTTCTTTTGCTACTTTTAAGATTCTCTCTTTATCTTTAACCTTTTGGCATTTTAATATTGATGTGTCTTGGAGTGAGACTCTGCAACCATCTTGTTTGGAACTCTATGCTTCCTACACTTGCATGTCTACTTTCCTCACCAAATTAGGGAAGTTTTCTTTTGTTATTTTTTCAAATAGATTTCCAGTTTCTTTCTCCTTCTGGCATCCTGTGATGCGAATGTTGGAATGCTTGAAGTTGTCCCAGAGGCTGTTTACACTGTCCTCTTTTATTTTGGATTGTTTTTTCTTCTTATTGTGTTGATTGCTTGTTTTTTTGCTTCTTTATATTCCAAATGATTAATTCTCAGCTTCATCCTCTCTACTATTGTTTCTCTGTCAGTTGTTCTTTATTTCAATTACTTTATTCTTCACTTCTGACTGGATCTTTTTTTATGCTGTATAGGTCCTCACTAAATTTGTTGAGCATCCTTACAAGACATGTTTTGAATTCTGCATCTGATAGATTGCTTATCTTCATTTTATTTTGTTCTTTTTCTGGAATTTTAATCAGTTCTTTCATTTGGGCCATGTTTTTTCTCTACTCATTTTGGCAGCCTCCCCATGTTTATTTCTGTTTATTAGGTAGAGCTGCTAGACTACCTGTCTTGGCAGTGTAGCCTAATGTAGTAGGTGTCCTGTAGGTTCTAATGGCACAGCCTCCCCTATCACCCAAGCTGAGTACTCAACATGTGCCCTTTTTGTGGGCTGAGTACCACCTCCTCTTGTAGTAGAGCCTTAATTACTGTTGGTAGGTCAGTGAAAGGGATTTACCCAGGCCAGTCAGTTGCAAAAACTGGCTGTGACTACCAACCTCCACCCTCCATGGAGAATAAGCTGTATGGGGATAGGATGGTTGTGCTTTGATTTGGTCTGTAGTTGTTCATTTGCGTGCACAGGCTGGAAACTCACTAAGACTGGTGATAGGATTTAGGAAGTTGTGAAGAGGGAGCCAAGACCAGCCATTCACATGAAAGTCACCATTAACGTTGGGGTGGGCCTGTAAGTTGGGTGGGATGGAGCCACAAGGGATCTCCAGGGCCTGGCAAATAGTGTCAGCATGGTTGATGGAGTCTCAGAAATGGTACCTGCCTGCTGACTCGGTGGTTCTGTGGGGTGAGGGCTCAGAAAAAGGACAGTGGCCTATGCCCACCTTTCTTTCTGGGAGAAAGCTGTCCCCCAGCTCTCACCTTGATGGCAGACACTTCAGTTTCACCCTGTTTGCCACTGGTGCTTTTCAAGCTATTTCCCTGGTGCTTGAGCTCAGAGGGAGGGAGCTCAGTAAGTCCATGTAAGGGTTCTTTAAGGGAACTGCTTGGGACAGCAGACCTTTCTTCCACTGACTCAATACTCCATGGTTTTCATAGCCCGAAGTTACAAGGACTTCTCTTCCTGGTCCTAGAACCTTGGGCTGGGCTGGGTGCCTGGTGTGGAGGTGGCACTTGTAGTTCCTGAGATATCCCTCCCGCATTTTTATCCACCACTTGTATGTGAGACCAGCCCATTCTGTGTGTCCGCCTCTCTTACCAGTCAGGATAGATGTGGTTTCTTTAATTTATAGTTATCAGACTTCCATTCAACTCTATTTCTGATGATTCTGAATGATGGTTCTATGTTTTAGTTGTGATTTTGATGTCTGTATATATTTTTTAATCAGTTTGTTTGGTAAAACTAGAGGATGGGTCCTGACCAGTCACTAAATCTGTCTTCTAATAGTTATTTCAGTAAACTCTGAGTGCGTTTGTACACTTGAAGGACACGTATCTGAGTGCCCTGCATATTTCATTTTAGTACATGGAGAACTGGGCACTTCACTACACCAGCATTAGAAAGGTTTTGGCAATGGGGTGGAAGGTAAAGACAGCCAATGTCTAAGTTTTACTTTAACAGGAATTTTTTTCTAAATTTATCAGAGTGGTTTTTGTATTTCTAAATAATTCATTAGTATATTTTTGTTTAGTTTTTTCCCTAAAATCTTTACATTTCTAACTTTTGTTTTAGGTAATTTTGAATTGCTCTGCATTACCCTGTCTCTTACACTTACTGAGTAGCCCTAAGGAGTCAATAAGGAAAGAAGCCTGCTGGACAGTTTCTAATATTACTGCTGGAAATAGAGCTCAGATTCAGGTAAATACCTTTAATATCAGAGAAAACAGGAAGACCTCGGAAGTTAGTTTGGAAAAAAGTCAACATGTTCTCAGTGATTTTTTTTTTAGTGAGTTACTAAAAATGACTGTTAAAAGATTCTTAAAAAGAATTTTAAAGAACATAGCCTTTTCTCTTCTAAGCAAATTATTTATAGTATTGTAACGATGGATAGCAATTCTATATAATTTGAATAGCAAATATATATATATAAAATTGTCCATCACAGTGCCTGACACATAAAGGTTAATCTTTTAAAAAAGGGGTTGCTTAGCCCTGGCTGGTGGCACAGTGGATGAGGTGCCGGCCTGCGAACCCGAAGGTCAATGGTTTAATTCCCCAGCCAGGTCACATAACCAGGTTGCAAGCCAGGTCTCCAGTCAGGTCTGTAGCTGGAGGTAGATGAAAGGCAACCATATATTGATATTTCTCTCCCTCTCTGCCTCTCTCCCTTCCCCTCTTTCTGAAAAATAAGAAATAAAGTCTTTAAAAATGAATGAATAAATAAATAATAATAATAAAGGGTTGCTTATGGTGAACAATGGGAGCCTCTGGATCAGTTGCATCTTATGGATTAGTTTGGCAGACCCAAGATGGTGGAGGAGTAAGTGGAAGCTACACTAACCTCCCGGAACTAATCTGGAATTACAAGTAAATTAAAGAGAAATCATACAGAGTAACCAACTGAATGCTAGCTGGGGACAAGTCTTCTAACCACAGACATAGGGAAGAAGCCATGAAACCACACCGGGACTGGGAGGGAGTGTGGAGGAAGTACACTAGGCTCCCATGGGCAGCAGCTGAAATGCTGGAGAGTTACTTCAGTTGCTTTTGGTTCCCCCTGGAGAAGTGTGGGGCCTAAACCCCAAGCAGGGCCCCCCAGCCTACAGCACCACAGCTGGAAAGGAACCCAGGTAACATCTAGCTGTGAAAAGTAGTGGGGTTTCAGTCCACCAGGGAGAGATGGCTAGAGACACAGGACCTCTTAAAAGGCCAACAAACAAAATTGCCTTTGCATCCCCTTATCCTGGGCTCTGGCAGAGGGAAGGTAAAGTGGAATAGAGATGCTGGAGGAAAATCTGGGGTTGGAGGCTCTGGGGAGAGAACTAAAGGAACAGCCACCAGGATCCCTGTTTTGAGACATCCCCTATACTACAGAAGCCATCTTTCTTGGACAGAGCATCTCCTCCCAAGTGGCATCAGAATAAAGGGAGGTAATAGCCCTACCTGAAAGTTTTACTTGGCACCACCCAGTGGAGCTTAAGATGGGCTGCTCAGTACACGTTGAAGCTATATCACTGATTAGTTTAATAACTGTGGTAGGTCTTGGGGAGCTCTGAGACTTCAGCTGATCCCCACTGGGGCCTAGTGCTAGTTATTGCTGGCATTGGTGTGCAACCTGGTTCTTTCTGCACACACCCAGGACCAGCAGAAGAACCCACAAGCTGTGGATTACTGATAGCTCCAGATAGGTTGACCAGGGCCAGACACAAGCAACATCTGACAAAAGCCTACACCAGAGACCTTTGCGGATCTATGGAATGCATAGAAGCAAATGCCAAGAAGCAGCCAAAATGGGAAGACAAAGAAACAGACCCCAAATAAAAAAAACAAGAGAATTATCCAGAAGAACTAGATGAAATGGAGGCAAGAAATTTATCAGATAGAGTTTAGAGTAATGCTTATAAGGATACTCAACAGCATGAAAAAATATATAGAAACCATAAAAAAAGGACCAGCCTGAAATAGACAATGCAATATCTGAAATAAATGCTACACTGGAAGGAATAAATACTAGGTTAGATGAAGCAGAGTATCAAATCAGTGATTTGGAAGACAAGGTAGAAACACCCAAGAAGAGCAGCAAAAAGAAAAAAGAATTTAAAAAATGAGGAGAACTTAAGAAACATTCTGGACAGCATAAAGCATAACAACATCAGCATCACAAGAATACCAGAAGGAGAAGAGAGCAAGCAAGGGCTTGAGAACCTACTTGAAGAAATAATGACCTAAAATTTCCCTACTCTGTAAAGGAAAAAGACATACAAGTTTAGGAAGCTCAGAGTCCCAAAAAATTTGGACCCAAAGAGGCCTACATTGAAACATAATTAAATTGGCAAGGCTTAAGGACAAGGAGAGAATCCTAAAAGCTGCAATAGGAAAGTAGGTGATTACAAAAAAGGGACCACCAATTAGACTCATCTGATTCCTCAATATAAACTTTTCAGGCTCAAAGGGAGTGGCATTAAATATTCAAGGTGATGAAAAGCAAGGACCTACAACCAAGACTGCTTGGTTATCACAGCAAGGCTGTCATTTAAAATCAGAGAAGAATTAAGAAGCTTCCCAGACAAGAAAAAAGCTAAAGGAGTTTTTTACTATTGAACCAGTACTGAAACAATTGTTAAAGGACATGCTTTAAGGAGAAGGAGGAAAACATAGGAAAAGAGTCTTAATGATAAAATGGCACTAAACATGTATCTATTAGTAATCACCTTAAATGTAAAATGGCTTAAATTCTCCAACCAAAAGAGAAAGGGTAGTTGAATAGATAAGAGAACAAGACCCATATGTATGCTGTCTCCAAGAGACCCATCTCCAATCCAAAGATACACATGGACTAAAAGTGATGGAAGAAGATATTACATGCAAATGGAAAGGGAAAAAAGCTGGGGTAGCAGTTTTCATACCTGGCAAAATAGACTTTAAAACCAAGGCAAGTGTAAGAGACAAAGAAGGACACTACATAATGATAAAGGGAACAACCCAACAAGAGTACATAACCCTCATAAACACACATCCAACATAGGAGCACCTAAGTATGTGAAGCAAATCTTGAAAGGGAGAGATTAACAGAAATAAAGTCATAGCCAGGGGTTTTAACACCATATTGAGTCCAATGGATAGATCTTCCAGACAGAAAATCAACAGGAGACAGAAGCCTGATCACACACTAGATCAAATGAATTTAATTGATATCCTCAGAGCATTTCACCCAAAGCAGCAGAATATATATACTTTTCAAGTGTAGGGGAATATTTTCTGGAGTAGACCACATGTTAGGACATAAAACAAGTTTCAATAAATTTAAGAAGATTCAGATCATACCAGGCATCTTCTCTGACCATAATGTTTTGAAACTAGAAACCAATCAAGAACACTGAAAATCATGCAAGGACATGGGAGCTAAGTAACACGTTATTAAACAATAGATGGGTCAACAATGAGATCAAGGAACAAATCAAAAGATTCCTTAAACAAATGAAAATGAGGACACAACAATCCAAAACCTGTGGGACACTGGAAAAGTAATGCTAAGAGGGAAATTCATAAAATTATAGGCCTATCTCAAAAACAACGAAAAGCTCAAATACCCCATCCCATTTTACACTTAAAGGAACTTGAAAAAGAATGACAAAGACAAAAGTGAGTAGAAAAGGAAATAATAAAGATCAGAGAAGAACTGAAATAGAGTCTTAAAGGATGGATCAATGTATCCAGGAGCTGGTTCTTGGGGGAAAAAAAGAAAACAAGATAAATGAGCTTTTAACCAGACTCATCAAGAATAAAAGAGAAATGACCCAAATAGATAAAATCAGAAATAAAAGAGGAGAAATAATAACTGCCCAAAGCAATCTATAGATTTATTACAATACCTGTCAAGATCCCAGTGACATTTATTTTACAGAAATGCAACAAATCTATATGGTGCCACAAAAGGCCACACATAGTAACTGCAGTGTTGTGAAGAATAAAGTTGGAGGAATCACAGTACCTAACATCAAACTAGACTATAAGGCCATAGTAATCAAAACAGCATCATACAGGTATAAAAGTGACATAGATTAATGGGACAGAATAAAGAGCCCAGAAATAAAAATACACCTTTATAGTCAATTCATATTTGACAGAAGAGAAAAGCACATGCTAACAGTAGTTTATTCAATAAATGTTGTTGGGAAAACTAGACAGGTATATACAGAAAAATGAAACTAGATGACTTTCTTATACCACACAGGAGAATAAATTCAAAATGGATCAAAGACTTAAATGTTAGACCTGAAACCATAAAACTTACAGAAGAAAGCATATGAAGTAAAATCATGGATATTGCTCACAACAATAACAAAATTTTAATAGTTGTTATCTCCCCAAGGCAAGGGAAACAAAAAACAAACTAATGGGACTATGTCAAACTAAAAGTTTTTTGCACAGCAAAATATATCAACAAAATGAAAAGACAACCCACAAAATAGGAGAACATATTTGCCGATACATCTGATAAGGATTAATATCTGAAATTTATAAAAACTTACAAAACAAAAAAATACCCAATTAAAATATGGTCAAAGGATCTGAATAGACAGTTCTGTGAAGAAGACATACAGGTGGCCAATGAAAAGATGTACAACATCACTAGCCATCAGAGAAATGCAAATTAAAACCACAATGAAATACCACCTCACCCTGTCAGAATGGTTATCATCAAATCAAACAACAAGCGCTGGCAAGGATGTGGAGAAAGGGGAACCGTTTTGCACTATTGGTGGGAATGCAGCCACTGTGGACAGCAGTATGCAGATACCTCAAAAAATTAAAAATAGGATGGCCTTTTGACCCAGCCATCCCACTTCTGGGAATGTATCTGAACGAACCCAAAACACTTAATTCGAAAGAACAAAAGCACCCTTATGTTCATTGCTGCATTATTTACAATCACTAAGGTATGGAAGCAGCCCAAGTGTTCATCAGTAGATGAGTGGCTAAGACAACTATGGATCGCTTCTCGGCCTTTTGGCTAAGATCAAGTGTAGACAACTATGGAACATTTACACAGTGGAATACTACTTGGCCATTAAAAAGAAAGAAAAGAAAAAAATGTACCCTTTTCGACAGTACAGATAGACCTGGAAAACATTAGGCTAAGTGAAATAAGCCAGTCAGATAAAGACAAATACCATATGATTTCCCTCGTATATGGAATCTCATGAACAAACTGAACTAACAAGGAAAGCAGAGACAGACTCAGAGAGCAAGATGACAGCTAAAGGAGAGAAGAGGGGTGAGGGGTGAAGGGATTGAGCATAAAGGAGAAACGACTCATGGACATGGACAACAGTGTGGTGATTGCTGGGGGGAGGACAGTATAAGGGGACTAAATGGCAACGGAAAAAATACAAAAAATAAAAAGGGGTAAATTATTGTTAGCTTTTAAAAAGTTAGGCAATGATCTTCCCCTAAAAACTAATAAATAATGATTTATTAGAGCCCTGCGAAGCCCCTTAAGTCAGTAATTACTTGATCAATATTCTGCCTTGTTTATTCTTTATTTATATTCTAATATATTCTTCTGTTTTAAAAGGAAAGCATGTGAATGTTGAAAGATTAGAAATAATATTTGTGAATGTTGAAAGATTAGAAATATTTCCAAAGAGCCTGACATTTAAAAGCCATCGGAATTCAAGATTCCTCTACTTACTAGTGTATTTGAATCTGTATTTGTATTATGTATCATTTTTCCTCTTCAGGCTGTTATAGATGCAAATATTTTTCCTGTTTTGATTGAGATTCTTCAAAAAGCAGAGTTTCGCACCAGAAAAGAAGCAGCATGGGCTATAACTAACGCAACATCAGGAGGCACTCCAGAACAAATAAGGTGTGATATATATATATATATTTTTAAATGTTAACGTAAATGGGGTATTTACAACTTGAAATATTACATTCTTTTTATTTGTTAATAAAACTAAAACGTTATTTCTCTTTAAATAGTATTTTTAATGTGAAATGACAGCATTTGTTATATTCATTTACAGTGGTTTATTTTTCATATAAAATGTAGTTAGCATCATTCTCTTTGGCAGACTATGAAATCAGAAATTAAAAATCTGAAAGAGAAGAGTTTGTGTCAGTTTGAAATATATACTTTCATGGGCCTTAAATATGTCTTAGACCATTAAAATGGCTAATACATTTAGGTATCTACTTATATAAAATAAAATTGAACTAGACATTTGTTTTTATAATAATGCTCTTTTAATCACTGTTACCCTTACCTGTAGATATGCTCTTTTATTTTTCTATAGTAGTTTTCTTTTTTTTATGAAAGCTTTTTGAATCCAACCCTTTTATTATTTGCTTGATTGCTTGTTTGTTTGTTTTACTAACAACACAAATAGTGGGTACATAAGCTTTGAAATCAGTCTGCCTCCCAGTCCTGTTCCTTGAGTAAAGTTGTGTGACCTTGACAAAGCCATTTAACCTCTCTATAGTTTCTTCATTTTTAAAAGGATTCGGTAACGGAGCATACCATATAGTAGTATCTTGACAATTAAATGCAGTGCACACATTTAAAGTGCTTAGCATGGTTACTAAACTTCTGTGCTAAGATTAGCTGTTATTTGTAATAATTATAATTTTTATTATCATTATTTGATTTCTAAATCTCTTCATCTTGTACTTTGACTCTTTTCCCCCCCTGTGTAACAGAGTTCCACTTTGCACTTCTATTAGAGTCTTAACTTCCTATAGAATCTTCTTGTTCTGAGGATCCCTCTATGAAATCTAGGACTTTTAAGTTTTTGAAATGACTATTTCGGAAGTATATTTGATGAATATTTTATTTCCTAATTTATGAAAGAAAATGTCAGGCTACTATGATATTTTACAAATAACAGGATTTTGAAATCTGCTAATTGTGAGGGTTTTTTTTATTATTCCCTTCATTTGTACTATTATCTTCTGTTCAGATTCATATCTCTATACAATAATGATTTCTTTCTCTGCTTTTATTTTCTATTTTACCTCTTTGTTTTAACCAATATTTTTATTTCCTTTGTGTCATGGCTACAAGCAGTAATAAAACAATCTCTTTACTCTTACTTATATATATTTTTAATTCTAATGTGATTTTAACTGCTTTGGGACCCAAAGTTTCTTTGTTCACCTACAAAGCAGTTGTATTTTTTTCAATTTATTTTCATCATTATATCTATTTCATATATTATTCCTTAAATGTATTAGTATGAATCAAATATTTAAAGAGATTATTACTTTTCTATAACCATTTCAATAAGTCTGCATATATGGGAAGAGGTCTCTTGATCCCAGATTGTTTCCCGTGCACACCACTAGCATTGTTGCATGTCTGACATTGGCAGTTGTGTTAATTTGTTCATTATTGAGCACTGGTAGTGCATCGGGTGCTTTCCTTTAACTTCCTAACTCTGTGAGATAGTTATTCATTCAACAAATGTATTTGATGAATTGTAATATCGTATATGGCAAGTGAGTGCTCCAGCATAAGTATGTACACTTTTTTCAAGGGATGGAAAGTAACTTTTATTTAACGTCTGCTGTATTTTCACAGCAACCCTCTAAGTTTGGTACTATTAATTACCCCCATTTTAAGATGGGGATACAGGCACAGAGCAGTTAGCCAAAGTTGCACATAAGGAGTGAAAATGGGATTTGAAACCATGCAGTCTGACTTCAAAGCATGTAGGTTTTTTCTTTTTTAAAAATTTTTATTTATTAATTAAAAAAAGATTTTATTATTTTTAGAAAGAGTGGAAGGGAGAAAGGCAGAGAGGGAGAGAAACATCAATGAATGGTTACCTTTCACTTGCCTCCAGCTAAGGACCTGGCTGGAGATCTGGTTTGCAACCTGGTGATGTTGCCCTGGTTGGGAAGCAAACCAGCAACCTTTAGGTTCCAGGCCTTTTTTTTTAATTTTTTAAATTTTTTTTTGCTTTTATGTTTGCTATGGACTTTTTGCCAAGTGAACGAATCAGTTACTTTATTTACATTATAGAGAATGGGGAAAAAAAGAGCTAATAAGAACTACAAAAGAAAAAGCATTATGAAAATGATTAGTTATAGTAAATATTATTACTATATATACTATATTACAATTATTACAATTATTACTATATATACTATATTACAATTATTCACAACATGGCCTGTTCCTAGAAGTCTTCTGTGCTTCTGAACTTATGTTCAGAAGGACTTATGTTTTGGAAGATGAGCTGTGATTATTGTGGGAAATTTTCTGAAGCTTGATTTGAATGTCCCTCCTTCCTCTCCATTTCTACTTAATTCCCTGCCCAATTGACCCCTGTGTGTGTACATAGGCTTATTCTTAAAAACCTTCTAACCCACTTAGTTTTGACATGCCATGCAAAAATAGGCCCATGTTGACATGCCATGCAAAAATAGGCCCATGTTGACATGCCATGCAAAAATAGGCCCATGTTGACATGCCATGCAAAAATAGGCCCACGTACCAATTTGCTTGCATGCCTTGCATGTATATTTTTGTGACATTTGTAATACCATTTGTTGCTAATTATGTTAAATTATGAGAACAGGAGAATAACAGATGTTTTTAGGTTTCCATGTAAGTGAATATTTAATTGTTTTTAATGTTTGAGTTATTAGGAATAATTTTTTTTGTTAATATAACATTTCACTAAAGAATATTTTCATGTCATTGCTATAAACAATATTTAAGTCTTTTTCAATGTTATTTCTTTCCCCACTTTTTTTTTTAATCACTCTGAAGGTATTTGGTAGCCTTAGGCTGCATTAAACCACTTTGTGACCTGCTGACTGTTATGGACTCTAAAATAGTCCAAGTGGCTTTAAATGGACTTGAAAATATTTTACGTCTTGGAGAACAAGAATCTAAGCAGAATGGGATGGGTATTAATCCATACTGTGCTCTCATTGAAGAAGCATATGGTAAGCAGCCAGTTAAAAGTTTATAATCACAGTCAATTCTTTTCAAATTAAGATATAACTGACATACAACATTACACTGGTTTCAGGCATCTACAGCATGACTCAATATTTGTATATACTGTGAAATGATTGCTGCAGTAAGTCTAGTTACCATCTGTCACTACATGGTTATAAAAAATTCTTTTTCTTGTGATGAGAACTTTTAAGATTTACTCTCTTAGAAACTTTAAAATCTACAGTGTTATTAACTATAGTTCCTATTCTGGGCATTATATCTTAAGACTTACTCATTTATAATTTGAAGCTTGTACCTTTTCATCCGTTTCACCCACCCACCATCCTCTGCCTCTGACAACCATCAATCTGTTCTCTGTATCTATAACCTTGGGTTTGTTTGTTTGTTTGTTTGTTTAGATTCCATGTGAGAAAGTATTTATTTTTCCCTATCTGATTTATTCCACTTAACCATAACACTCAAGGTCCACTCATGTTGTCAAAAGGCTGCCTTTTTTATGGCTGAATAATATTCCACATATATAAGTAACATATGGAATGTATATATTATAAATAATGCTGTACTGAACATGAAGGTGTATATATTTTTGTGAGTTAATATTTTTGATTTCTTCAGATAAATAGCCTGAAGTGGAATTGCTAGATCATATAGTTTTATTTTGAATGTTTTGAGGAAACTTTATACTGGTTTCCATATTGGCTGCATCAATTTACATTTTTAGCAACAGTGCACATGGTTCCTTCATGCCTTTATCTCTTGTCTTTTTGATAATAGTCATTCTAACAGGTGTGAGGTGATATCTCATTGTGGTATTGATTTGTATTTCCCTCATAATTAGTGATGTTGAACATCTTTTCATGTACCTGTTGGACATGTACCTGTTTATCTTTAGATAAATATCTTTTCAGCTTATCTGTCCATTTTAAAATTAGGTTGTTTGATTTTGGGGTTTTTTTTTTTTTTGCTATTAATTTTTATGAATTTTTCATATATCGTGGATGTTAATCTCTTGTCAGGTACATGATTTGCAAATATTTTCTCCTATTCTTCAGGTTGCCCTTTTATTTTGTTGATGGTTTACATTTTTGTGCAGAAACTTTTTAGTTTGATGTAGCCCTACTTGTTTTTGCCTTTGTTGCATTTGGTTTTGGTGTCAAATACAAAAAAATCATCACCAAGACCAATATGAAGTTTAGCACCAAGGAGTTTTATGGTTTCAAGTCTTATGTTCAAGTGTTCAAATGATTTAGAGTTAATTTTTCTGTATCATGAAAGATAGGGGTCCAGTCTCATATTTTACATGTGGCTGTCCAGTGTTCCTACCACCATTTATTGAACAGACTGTTCTCCCCAACCCACACTGTGTATTCTTGTTTTATTTTGTTGTAAGTTGATTTACCATATATGTATGGGTTTACTTTTCAGTGCTCTCTTCTGTTTCATTGGTTTGGGTTTATGTCTGTATCATACTGTTTTGATTATTAAAGCTTTGTAATATAGTTTGAAATCAGAGACTATTCTTTCTTAAGAAGATTGCTTTGGCTGTTCAGGATCTTTTGTGGTTTCATACAAATTTTAAGATTTTTTGTTCTATTTCTATGGAAAATATCATTGGAACTTTTATAGGGATTGCACTGAACTTGTAAATTGCTTTGGATATTTTAACAATATTAATTCTTCCAATCCATAAACCCAGAATATCTTTCCACTTACTTGTCTTGTTCAATTCTTTTCATTATAGTTTTCAGCATACAGGTCTTTCACTCCCCATGGTTCAGTTTATTCCTAGACCTTTTTTGGATTTGATTATAAAAGGTATTAGTTTCATAATTCCTTTTTCTAATAGTTTATTAGTATACAGAAACATAACAGATTTTTTCATACTGATTTTGCATTCTGAAACTTCACTGAATTTGTTCATTAGTTCTAACAGTGTTTCAGTGGCATCTTTAGGATTTTCTATATGTAATATTAAGTCATATGCTAATACTGACAATATTGCTTCTTCTTTTCTGAATTGGATTCCTTTTATTTCTTTGTATTGTGTAATTGCTCTGATACTGTGTAATTGCTCTTTGTATTGTGTAATTGCTCTGATACTGTTGTAAATTAAAGTGGTAAGAATTGACACCGTTGGCTTATTCCTGATCTTAGGAGAAAAGCTTCCAGCTTTCCACTGTTGAGTATCGTGTTAGTTACGGGCTTGTCATTTGTGGCCTTTATTATTTTGAGGTACACTCCCTCCATAACCATTTTGTTGAGAGTTAGTCAGTTCTTAATTATCTTCTGTAGGCATTTGCTGTCTCCAGTTCCATGCAAATATTTTGTGTGAAAGCAGTATAATATTAAAAAAATATTTTATTTTTATTTTATTACCATAGCAATTTCTTTTCATTATTTGACTTTTTTTATTTTGTCCTTATGCACAAATACTTTACATTGATATAACTTTAGTGCACATATAGATTTGTGTTCCACTTTTTAACATTTTGAAGAAATTTTATATTTTTATGTAATATTTATGATTTTCAATGGCCACATATGTTGAGTGAATACTGCAGGTTGCTCTTGCCATGTTGAGTGCAGTATTAGACATATTTTTGTGGTTGATCACTAGTTTGTTTTTCATTTTCTTTACCACTTTACATATGCTCAAATAAGCATCCTTCTAAATAGATGTTTTTCTGCTGAAATAATAACTTGGTATAAATTTTTAGGAATACTATTGCTGACTTTTAGGCAGACTTCTTTTTAAGCTTTTGGTATGTTTTCTCATTTAGCTTTCCCAAGGTATGTTATTCAACAGTATCATTGGATTATATGAATCTACAACTTCTTATTTTGTTGATTTTGCTGATTTAGCAGATATAAAGTGGTATTACCAAGTTACTTTTATGTGTCTCTTGTTTTATTTTAAGTAGAAGGTAGTGTGTATTTTCCATGTGTTAGTGTATTTTCTCATCCAAATTGCATGTTTATTATACTTAATTCAATTACCTATTTCTTTTTTGTAAAAATTTGAATTAATTTTTATTTTACAGTTTACTTTAATATGACTGTTCTACAGTTTTTTAACCTTTTTATTTTAATAAGATGAACCATCATATTAATATTTAATAAATAATCTTTTATTCCTTCAAAATTTACAAAGTCATTGCACCTACAGAAATTTGATGAATTCTGTTTCTTATTGGCTATGCATTTCTAATTGGATTCTTAAAACATTTAACTTAACTCACATGAATCTATTTTAGGATGACATGAATCTAAGTTGATTTTTTCCCTTTTAATGTATTTCTATTAAGTGTTCACTTCTGACTTAAGTCTCATATGGTTGATTCAAGCTTCTATTTATGATTCTTAAACTAAGCCTGGGATATTACTTTATTTTTATTTCAGAATTATATAATGTCACTTGTTAAGATATTATATAAGATATTAATTAGATTTAAGAATATTTCCTTATTATTGTCATATTTTGACCCTAAGTTATTGTAGAGTCTGGGCTATTCTATGATTGTGTATAGATATGACTTTGGTAATTCTTTCTATTCAGCAATAATGTAATTAAAGAGGATTATCTGTAATTAAGTGAAAACTGTTTTCATCATCACCCAGACTTAGGTGTAGATTTCTTCTGAGCTATAGGTTCTCCTATCAAAATGGGCTTTTCCAGTTTGAGTTATAAGTTGTACTTTCTGTAAATTATATGGTAGCTATAGTCAATTTTCGCAAATAGTACTCATTTATTACATATTGATACTCTGGCTCATTTATGAGAGAACATATATGTTAGTTTACACACATTTTTTTTCCTATTTGTTTTTGTGTTTTTGCTTTCCCTTTTAGTGCTTTTTATTTAGTATAATTACTCTGGACAGGGCCTGTGGAGTTACTTAATCTGAAACTGTCATTTACGGTGCGGGGATTACCAGAGATGGTCAGGGGTGCTGAATGGATGTAGGAAAAGGGGGAAAACTAGGACAACTCTTTTTTTTGTTTTTTGTTTTTTAATTTTTTTTTGTTTTTGTTTTTGTGTTGTTTTTCTTTTTTTTATTGTTGTTGTATTACATCCATCACCTTTTTGCTCCCCTCCATCCCCCTCCCCACCCGCCCATCCCCCGCAAAGTCAATCTCACCTGTTGTCCATGTCCAAGGTTCCTTTATTCTAAGTTCTTGTCTAAGCTGCTCCCCTTTCTTGCCTCTGCCTCCCCCCTCCCCCCAACCCCTTTCCCCCTAACCACTGAAGGCCTATTCACTGTATTCATATATTTGGTTCTGTTTTGCTTGTTTTTAGTTTTGCTCATTATTGTCCCGTAATGGGTGAGATCATAAATTTGTCCTTCGCTGACTGACTTATTTCACTAAGCATAATACTCTCCAGTTGCATCCATGTTGTTGCAAAGGGTA